>CAUYLG010033649.1:0-31326 GCA_963573385.1 Cacajao melanocephalus
TGCAATGAACATTCGTGTGCATGTGTCCTTATAGTAGAATGATTTATACTCCTTTGGATATATACCCAGTAATGGGATTGCTGGGTCAAATGGAATTTCAATTTCTAGGTCCTTGAGGAATCGCCACACTGTCTTCCACAAAGGTTGAACTAATTTACACTCCCACCAACAGTGTAAAAGTGTTCCTACTTCTCCACATCCTCTCCAGCATCTATTGTCTCCAGGTTTTTTAATGATTGCCATTCTAACTGGCGTGAGATGGTATCTCTATGTAGTTTTGATTTGCATTTCTCTAATGACCAGCGATGATGAGCATTTTTTCATATGTTTGTTGGCCTCATGTATGTCTTCTTTTGTAAAGTGTCTGTTCATATCCTTTGCCCACTTTTGAATGGGCTTGTTTGTTTTTTTTCTTGTAAATCTGTTGTAGTTGTTTGTAAATTCTGGATATCAGCCCTTTGTCAGATGTGTAAACTGCAAAAATTGTTTCCCATTCTGTTGGTTGCTGATTCACTCTAATGACTGTTTCTTTGGCCATGCAGAAGCTGTGGAGTTTGATTAGGTCCCATTTGTCTATTTTGGCCCTTGTTGCCAATGCTTTTGGTGTTCTGGTCATGAAGTCCTTGCCTATACCTATGTCCTGAATGGTTTTGCCTAGTTTTTCTTCTAGGGTTTTTATGGTGTTAGGTCTTATGTTTAAGTCTTTAATCCATCTGGAGTTAATTTTAGTGTAAGGTGTTAGGAAGGGGTCCAGTTTCTGCTTTCTGCACATGGCTAGGACTGGCAAATTTTATTTCAAATGCAAATGAGGTTGGTTTTTAGTGGTTGTCTGGGGTCTTATAATAAGAAAACTTCTGAGGATGACTCTGGATTCATATAAGAGATGACTAGTCAACCAGGAATGTTTGCCATGGGCTTGAGAAGGGGTAGAGGCCGTTTATACAATATGTATGTGACCATACTGACCTAAGTGTCTATTTCTTGCTTTTTGGATGGGCACATAATGGGAGTTTCTTTTCTTGGGCTAGGAACACTGTCAAAGGAAGGGCAGGGGTCCTGTACATGGGTTGAACTGAGTGGCCAGTTTATCCAAGGCAGTTTGGGCAGGTGAAAAGCCCAACTGTGGTCAGTGCCTAGCAGAGCTTGTTATATGGAAAGCAATGCCCAGTGCTAGGTTCAAAGGTTGAGGCCAGGATAAGCGCTAGGTTCAAAGGTTGCAGCCAGGATAAGCATTAAGCCTTGGAACCAGTAGGAATGAGGGAAGACTGGAATAAGTTATAGAAAATAATAGAAGTAAGCAATTCTGACTGGAAGAGAGCTGGCAAAGCAATGGGTTTCATCTCGTGGTAATCCAAATTGCTTAGTAGTGTCTGCTGAGAGCTCTGTGTTGGAGGGCTTCTGAGATTGTGCCAGGAGCTGGGGAGGCAGGAAGTCATGATCAATTGGTAATGTCTGCCATGAGTGTAGGAGCTATGCAGGACAGTACACACGCTATGTATTTGCAGTCCCTGTTTTAGAGGCATGGTTGTGCTGGAGTTCAGAGAGAGAGAGAAGCATGGTTGATTTGTAATGTCTGCCATGGATGTAGGAGTTATGCAGGAGTTATGCAAATATGTATACACACTACATATTTGCAATCCCTGATTTAGAAGCATGGTTATAGTAATGGCTTAAGA
Source organism: Cacajao melanocephalus (assembly GCA_963573385.1). Lineage (NCBI taxonomy): Eukaryota > Metazoa > Chordata > Mammalia > Primates > Pitheciidae > Cacajao > Cacajao melanocephalus. The sequence goes on from CAUYLG010033649.1 coordinate 1,677, forward strand.
AAATTCCCTGGTTGTCTTTGACAGATGCATATTTTGTTTTCTTACCTAATATTTATTTTTATCATTTAATAACTGGCCATTAGTTGTCTCGATCTGTGTTGGGGTTTAGCCATATTCATTGAACTATAATAAAATGAATCTCCAAATTGTGGTTAGACAGGGTAAGTGCCACTGAGTAAGTGGAGGAACTGGGAGTTTAGGAATGGGTTCATGAGGATGTGGCATTTGAACGGAGTGTTGGAGACTGGAAGGATTTTGAACACGTGTAGATGAGGGAAATGACATCTGGGTGGGGTGGAGGGAACAGCACAGGCTAAGGAGTGGTAGCTGGAAAGCATGAGTGTTTGGGGGGCATTGCAAGGAGGTGGATTTTGCAGGAGTGAAATATGCTAGAAAGCCTAGGGAGAGAGAAGACTGAGATTGAATGATACCTACCAGGATATCTTCCGGTGGCTGCAACTGACAAAATACAGAACTTGGACTTAACCACCTGACCATATGGGGCTTAGCTGCTTCTATAGAGCAGCCTGAAAAGGCACCAGACAGGCGCCTTGACCACCTGACATCCCATCATAGCTGAAGTCCTCAGAGCCTAACAAATTTGTGATTTTCAAGAGCTCCAAAATGGGTGACAAGGTAGAAATGGTATGAATGGTAGGATGTTCCTCACCCTTCCCACATTTCTTGCCTGCTAGAAGGACTCTAGCTTGGCTTATTGCTATCTCTTCCTTTTTTCTGCCATTCAAAGAGGATCTGTGTCCCTCACATCTTTGCAGTTGTGAATAAAGAGAAGAAAAGAGGAGGCAGGTGAAAAGAGGAGGCAGGTAAAAAGAGGTGTTTGGGTAGATTGAGCATTTCAGGGTGCTTTGAGGTAAGACCTTATCTCCACCACTGCCTATGTGAGGCAGTGGTGGAGAGAGGAAAAAAACAGATTCAAATAAAAAATTGGAGAAATTCCGAAATCACTTTTTTGCTTGTGTGCAACATGTCTTCCCCACCCTGTTTTTTGTTTTTGTATTTGAGACAGGGTCTCACTCTGTCACCTAGGCTGAAGTGCAGTGGCGTAATCACGGTTTACTGCAGCCTTAACTTCTGGGCTCAGGTGAGCCTCCCACCTCAGCCTCCCAGGTAGCTGGAACTACAGGTGCACACCACCATGTCCACCTAAGTTTTGTACTTTTTTTTTTTTTTTTTTTTTTTGTAGAAACAGGGTTTTGCCATTGCCCAGACTGGTTTCAGACTCCTAGGTTCAAGTGATCCACCCACCTCAGCCTCCCAAAGTGCTGGAATTACAGGTGTGAGACACCACGCCTAGCCCAACACGTTCCTTTAATTGTGATACAGACAGGGACTTTACAGGACTGGTTCTGGTTTTGTAAATATTACTTATGAAAGTTACCTTGGGTCGTGCTTTATTTTCTCATCAATGCGCAAGAAGACTCATCCGTTACAAGAATTGGGTTTTAAAGTCATCGCTGAGGGGAACATTCTCGTGGAATCAAACAACACCCTCACCAAGTCCCCAAACCATAACATAAAAATGTAACAGCTCTCAGTAAATCCAAGTGAAGCAGATTTCTACCCCCAGTGTTAGTATGGTTCACAGCTTCTTTGGTGGAACTCCAGAGGAAAGAGTTGGCTTGCATTTAGGGGCTGTGCTGTATGAAACATTTGCATTTTTTAACACAAAGTCTATGCTCTGCAAGGCGATATGCTCACCCTGTGGGAGGGGAGTGAGGATGGAGGAGTACGGAGGAAAGCACAGATTTCTACCTCACCCTTCGCACCTGCTCTGGGGCGCGTGCTTCACAGAGGAAAACCGGGAGCAAAATCACCAGCATGCCCTGTTTTTTTCCCTTTCTGCCTCTCTCTCAGCCTATCATTGATTTATGCATGTCACTCCATGGTGTGGCAGTATCACGAACACTCAGACAGGGCTTTATGGGACTGTGACTTGGGATGGGGTCAGGCAGTCCTCACTGCCGGTTGCCCACAGCCTGTCTGGTTAGCGAGGAGAAGAGCACACGGATTGATTTTGGTGGTTAGGTGAGAAACATTGCCTGGAGTTTACACGTATTCTGTACTTCTGGTACTGGCTCCTAGATTCTCAATAAATACAACCCTGGGACGCAGACAGCACGACAGATGCTGAGGCACTACACATGTACCCCCTCTCTGGAAGCCAGCTAATAATTTCTCATTAGCAAGAACAAGTAAACAAGATTGCTGTTCTACCAGAAGCCTATTGAATATGATAAAGGACACTCTCCTACCTCCTCCCACCATGCTCAGGTTGAAGCTGGAGACCAAACCGTGTACCTCCCTGCCCTGGTGCAGGTATGTGACATTCAGGAAATTGCAAAACCTTTGCATGACAGAGAAAGAGGGACTGATCTGGCTCTCAGAACACGGGGAATGAATGGGTGAAGTGTGCTTTTCATGGGTAAAGCCATTGGGATAACCCCATTGTTTTCCTGCCAAATTTTGATGTAACTGGTTGGGAGGTAACTGGGAAGTTTTTCTTGCATTCTGCCTCTTCCTATCTATTCTCTCATGTTACTCCAGCTTTTTTCTTTTGCATTTTGTATTCACTTCTCTTATACTTTTTCCTCTTGAGCTGCCTTTGCGTGGCTGCCAAGAGGAAGACTTGAGTTTTCCATGTGAGAGGAGGGTGATCTGCACCTTAAATGGGGATGTCTGTGCTGAGTTTCTTGACAGGGGAGCCCTTTAGAGGGGTGTGACAGGTTTCTCCCATCCCAACATGACAACATCAGGCTATGCCACGAGGCCCACATGACCAGTAGGAGGTACCCCTAGAAGCTGGTTTCTATCAGGAGTGGGGAGGGCAGGCGGGAGAATGGGATAAAATGAGCCCACTTGACCACACCTTGATAACATGGAGAGACAGGAGAAAACTCTTTTTGTTCTTGGAAATCTTGACTCCCTTAAGTTTCAAAAGTTTGCATCCTGATTAGGCTGAAACATCTAGACTTTTTCTGAAAACTCTGTTAATGTCCTTTTGTGTGTGTGTGTGTGTCCTTGGATTTAGGAAATTGTGTCCAGTGAGGGATATTAAAACTGTTAACCACAAGCACCAGCCAGTTAGGAGAGAAACCCAGCCGGTCAGAATACATTCTGGAAATGAACCACTGGCATTGCCTTGCCAGGTTGTACCAGTTGAATGTGGCCTTAAATGCACTCATGCTGCTAATGCATTTGGTGTGCTTTTAATCACTTAGTTGTCTTAGATAGGGACTAGTCGAGTCCATCATATATACTTTTAATGTATATCAATTAAGTGCGTATAAAGCAAAGGGGAACCAAGAGAAAAACAATCTAAATAAAGCTAGTGAATACACTCCTCAGTCTATTTAACTCTTTGCTCTGGAGGGAATGTAGGATGGGAAATGAGAATTTGCTGTTTCTTCAATTGGTCTTTGTTCCTGCATTTCATTCAAAGAGTCAGCAGACTCCCTTATCTGCTGTGGTTCTAACACTGAAGGAGGTATATTGATCTTCTAACATGGTCCTCAAATGTAAGTAAGCTATGATATGAACTTGAAAATCAACCATCTGTTTCAATTTTGTAGGAAAAATGGTCTGTGATGGGCTTATTGGGAGATAGTGTGTGAGTAGTTGACATCAAACCCTAAAAAGATAATTTTAACCATTTGTAAATTGCACTTCATGTACCTCGTTTAGAGCCCAACTCCTGTATAAGTTGCCACTCCACTGTGTTTGCATCTTGTACTTGGCCAACAAGTGCACCTTCAATTTAGACAGTATCATAAAGCCGCCTTGTAGAAAGATGAAAGTTAATGTAAAATCATGCAAAAAACCTTGCATGTGACTCTTCTTAAAGTCACTATTTATTTCTAAAGATTTCTAGGCCAAATAAACCCCATATTTTATCATTCCATCTCTTTACACTATAGTAAGCCCAGATAATTCCATATTCCAAAGGGTTTCTAGCATTGTGTCCATAGAGTAGAAATAATATAGATGTGTGTTTGACATCTGAATCATCCATTTCACGTCTTCCAAATATACCTCTTAGTCTCTTAACATCTGGGTTTCCCACTTGCAAAAAAAAAGTTCAAAATTATGTAGGAGTTTGAATTAGGCTTTCATCCAGATAAATTGTCTCATAAACCTGGAAGGAGAAAAATGATTTTGTTAAATTTTGTTAAAGGTGTGGAAGAAGGGCTACAAGGAAATAAACGTTAATCTTTTATTTGATTTTAAACCACTATCCCATCTAAATTTTAGATCCTAAAGTAGACTCGAAACAGAATGTGTTAAAAGACAGTCGTGTATATTCTGTTTGCTGATCAATATTATGCCTTTCAGAGTTAAAAATTATTTATCATTTACCTACATGATAAGAAATTGGATAAAATTCCTTTTTTTGGTCTTCCAAATGTTTTTCATGCCTAAAAATACAGTAGTAATTACAGAGAGACAAGAATAAATTTAGTTTCTCAATACTAAATGGTATATTATAACCAGTATTCAATAAGACATGTTGATTTGATTTGAATTAAAAAGAGAAATGAATAATTGGCATTTCTTGTCTTGGTGACATATGTGAAGACCAAAATATAATTTCTCCATGAAATTGAATAGACAGTTGTATATATGTATTTTGAAGTAATGAGACCAGCAATGTCACAAATATAATACCTAGACTACACATCTATAATACATAAATTGTTACCTAATTCCTTTAATAATAACTAATACTTAAACATTACATGCTGCACATGTAGGGAAAGATTTTAGCTCATTTTATGGTACTTGGCTTTATTGCACTTTGTAGATATTGCATTTTTTATAGGAAGGTTTGTGGCAATGCTGCATCACGCAGGTCAATTGGCACTTTTTCCAACAACATTTGTTCACTTCATATCTCTGTGTTATATTTTGGTAATTCTTGACATAATTCAAGCTTTTTCATTATTATCATATTTGTTACTATGATCTGTGATCAGTGATCTTTGATTTTACAACTGTAATTGTTTTGGTGCACCATGAACTGCACCCATGTAAGATGGCAAATGTAATGGGTAAGTGTTGCGTGTGTTCTGACTGTTCTGCTCACCAGCTTTTCTCCCACCTCTTTCTCTTTCCTTGGGCCTCCCTACTCCCAGAGACACAACAGTATTGAAATTAGGCCAATAAATAACCCTCCAATGGCCTCTTAAATGTTCAAGTGAAAGAAAGAGTCACAGGTTTCTCACTAAATCAAAAGCTAGACATGATGACGCTTAGTGAGAGAGGCATGTTGAAAGCTGAGACAGGCTGAAAGCTATGCCTCTTGTGACAAACAGTTAGCCAAGTTGTGAATGCAAAGGAAAAATTCTTGAAGAAAATCAAAAGTATCACTCTATTGAACACAGAAATGATAAGCAGCTAGAGAGCCTTACTGCTAATATAGAGAAAGTTTTAGTGATCTGGATAGAAGATCAAACCAAACTCAACATTCCCTTAAGTAAAGCCTAATCTGCTTAATCTGGAGCAAGGTCCAACTCTCTACAATTCCATGAAAGCTGAGAGAAGTGAGGAAGGGGCAGAGGAAAAATTGGGAGCTAGTAGAGGTTGGTTCAAGAAGTTGAAAGAAAGAAGCCATCTCCATAACGTAAAAATGCAAGGTGAAGCAGCAGGTGCTGATGGAGAAGCTACAGCAAATTATCCAGATCTAGCTAAGATCATTGATGAAGGAGGCTACACTGAATAATGGATATTTAATGTAGACAAATGGGTGTTAAGGTAGAAAAAGATGCCATTTAGGACTTTTGTAGCTAGAGAGAAGTCAGTGTCTCGCTTCAAAATTTCAAAAGGCAGGCCAACTCTCTTGTTAGCAGCTAATGCAGTTGGTTACTTAAATTTGAAGCCAGTCCTTCTTTAACATTTTAAAAATCATAAAGCCTTTAAGAATGATGCTAAGCCTACCTACTCTGCCTGTGCTCTAGAAATGTAGCAGTAAATCCTGGATGACAGCAGCTCTGTTTACCTGATGGTCTACTGATTATTTTAAGCCCACTGTTGGGAACTACTGCTCAGAAAAGATTCCTTACAAAATATTACTGCTCATTGACAATACACCTGCTCATCCAGGAACTCTGATGGTGATGTACAAGGAGATGAATGCTGTTTTCATGGCTTATGACAGAACAGATGCTATGTAGTCCATGGGTAAGGGAGTAATTTTGACATTTAAGTCTCATTATTTCAGAAATACGTTTTATAAGGCTATAACTCTATAGCTAGTCATTCATTTGATGGATTGAGGCAAATTAAATATAAAAGCTTCTGGAAAGCATTCACCATTCTAGATACCATGAAGAACATTCATGATTTATGGGAGGATGTCAAGATATCAACAGTAATGGGAGTTAAGAAGATGTTGATTCCAACCCTTGTGGAGGACTTAGGGGAGTGTAAGACTTCAGTGGAAGGAATAATGTCAGACGTGGTGGAAAGAGCAAACCAAACAATGAGTGGAGCCTGAAGATGGACTGAATTGCTCCAATCTCGTGAGAAGACTTAAACAGGTAGGACTTACTCCTTATGGCTGAGCAAAGAAAGTGGTTTCTGGAGATGGAATCTACCCCTGGTGAAGATGCCATGAACACTGATGAAATGACAGAAAAGGTTTTAAATATTACATAAACTTAGTGATAAAACAGAAGCAGGGTTTAAGAGGATTGATTCCAATTATGAAAGAAATTCTACTGTGGGTAAAGTACTATCAGATAACATTGCATGCTATAGAGAAATCTTTCATAAAAGGAATAGTCAATTGATGAGGCACACTTCATAGTTGTCCTATTTTAAGGCGTGGTGGCTCATGTCTGTAATCCCAGCACTTTGGGAGGCCGAGGAGGGCAAATCACGAAGTCAGTAGTTTGAGACCAGTCTGGCCAACCCCATCTCTACTAAAAATACAAAAAATTAGCTGGATGTGGTGGCAGACACCTGTAATCCCAGGTACTCAGGAGGCTGAGGCAGGAGAATCACTTGAACCTGGGAGGTGGAGGTTGCAGTGAGCTGAGATTGCACCACTGCACTCTAGCCCGGGAGACAGTGCAAGACTCCATCTCATAAAAACAACAACAACAACAACAACAACAAACAACCAAACAAATAAACAACAAAAAGAATAGTAAAATAAAAATGCCACAGCCACTCCAACCTTCAGCAGCCATCACCCTGATCGGTCAGCAGCCATCAATATCAAGGCAAGATCCTCCACCAGCAAGAAGATTATGACTCACTGAAGGCTCAGATAATCATTAGCATTTTTAAGATTAAAGTATTTTAAAATTCAAGTATGTACATTCCTTTTTCAGACTGAATGCTATTGTACACTCAAGGGACTACAGTATCGTGTAAATATAATTTGTATATATTCACTGGAAAACCAAAAATTAGTGTGATTTGCATTATTGTGATATGCACCTTATTGCAATGGTTTGAAATGAAACCTGTTATATATTTGAGATATACCTATATTTAATAATGTTTGTTCAAAAGAGGATGGCAACAGCCTTGATCTATTCTCTGAAAATTAATCCTTCCTTTTTCCCTTTGTTCATTCATTGTCTTTTCCTTCCCTTTCTTCTTCTATTTCTAGAAAATGGAAGCCTTGATAGGATTTGTCTAGCATGGAATGGATGCAGGGGCTAACCGGAGTTTTCTGCATACTTCTCCACTCATTTATGTCCTGGTTCTACACAGAGTTCTCATAGACTCTTAAATCTCCTTGCCTTTGCCCATGCAATTCCCTTTCTTTGGTATATGTTTTTGTACTCTCTCTCTTTCTGGAAAATCCTACTTGAACTTCAAAATACAGGTTAAGCAACCAGCACTGGGTGGGCCTTGTCTCTTTCAGGCAGCCACCTTGGCATTCTCATCACCCTCTTCAAATATCTTTATGGCTGCACATTGGTAATTTTTACTCTACCAGTGTATCTCCCTACCTAGTCTGTGTTCTTAAGAGGGGGCAATTTGTATTTTGTCTTGTTACTCCCAGCACTGAGCAAGATCTAGAACAAGGTGAAGCTCAACTAGCTATTGTAGTCAGTGTAATAAATTATCTTTCAAACACTTTTTTTTCCAGTGAGGGGAAGGTGTCCAAAGGTGGGCATATCAGCACACTATGGGGAGATTGGGCTGTGCGTGTTTGCCAACAGTGCAGTGCTTTATTCTGTTGCTTTGGTTTATTTTCCATAATGATATTTAGTTTCTTTTTGAAGATCAAATAATTTTTTTTTTTTGAGATGGAGTTCCGCTCTTGTCACCCAGGCTGGAGTGCCCTGATAAAATCTCAGCTCACTGCAATCTCCGCCTCCCAGGTTCAAGCGATTTTCTGGCTTCAGCCTCGCAAGTAGCTGGGATTACAGGTGCTTGCCACCATGCCTGGCTATTTTTTTTGGTATTTTTAGTAGAAACGGGGTTTTGCCATGTTGGCCAGGCTGGTCTCAAACTCCTGACCTCAGATGAGCTGCCCGCCTTGGCCTCCCAAAGTGCTGGGATTACAGGTGTGAGCCACTGTGCCCAGCCTTAAATAACATTTTTTAGGGCATAACATTTTTCCTTCTTTGTTAAAGGGAAGGTCTCCTATTTTAAGAAAATATTTGGAAATATTCCTTTAATCATAATAACAGTAGACATTTGTTCAGTACTTACAGTGACTCAGACATCACCAGAACAGACTCCTGCTATGGATTGCCAGTAGTTCCCTATTTAAATATGATCTGGATGCATTTGATGGACTGAAGATGGGTCATATGGCTGCATCCTAGTTGCAAGGGTAACTTGTGATGTGAGCAGCTGGATTTTTGTCTCCATAGTTGTAAATAGCCACTACCTCCCATCAAGACTCATAACTAGGAATTTACCTGAGCGTATAAAAGAGGGTTCATATTTAGGGCAGGCAAGAAAGCATGGCAGTGTCTGTCAAGTCTTATGAGCTGCTGTAGGTGTTCCCAATGTCCCGCCTCTATCCTGAGCTATCACCAATTCATTTCACACTGGCCCAAATTCAACCTCCAAGGTTTGCATTGTTTTGCCAAACGACTTTCTCTTGCAGCCAGAGCCTGCTTTATCACCTGCAAAGCAAGCCAGAAATACTAGGAAATTAATATCCCTGGCATTAGCTATTAATCAATGACCAATGGGAGCCATTAGCATATAAATAACCCTTCTTCTTGATCCCTTGGGTGGGATAACTCTGAGGCATGTTTTGCACTGGATGCCAGAGCTTCCGAGAAGAATTGATCTCCAAGTACCCAAAGTGGAAATAGCATTAATAACAAACCTTATATTGGCTGCCTTCCCATTCTGGGTCTCACTTCTCCATCCCCCTACTTGTATTTTTGGGGATTACATACAAAATGAACTACTTGCTCTCTAATCCTTGTCTCAGAGTATACTTCAGGGGGATCCTAAACTAAGACCTAGGAAGATCTTAATAGGAAGATGTTATTAAGCTTTACTTTTAGCAATTTGTATCCGGAAGCAAACCAAACTAAACCTCACCTAGAGAGGTTTTCAAATATAAACCTATAATATTGATTGCGTTACTTCAAATCATTTCCTCTATGATTTAAACTTATTATCCTAAGAGACTTGCCCCTCTAATGAGTATTACTGAAATGGTACATCATTAGTCACCTGACACTCAACAGATACTTGTTGGTTTATTTCTATGCCAGGGTAGAAAGAACATTACCCTTATCCATGCATGAAGTAAAACTCATGAAAAAGGTTATGTCTGGAGCTGTTGATTTGGTCTGGAAATATTGATTTGGAGGCCATCCATATAGAGGTGAGAGATGAAGCCATGGGAGATGAAAACGATTGCCTGGGGTAAAGCAACAGGGAAAGAAGAGAATAGACAAGAATTGAGAATCAACTCTGTAGCAATGTTTGGGTAATGAGGGGAAAAAAGAAATCAGTTAGGAAATTAGATGGAAAAGGAATAGAAAAGACAGACAATATGGGTGGCATGGGGTCATGGAAGTCAGAGGAGGGAAAGTTTTGAGGAAGTAGTGAATTGCAGCATCAAATGTTAATGGCTATATCAGTTTGAGCTTAGTGAGGATTAGAGCTAAAACAAGGTGAAAGATTTGGGGGTAAGAAACTCAGTGGTTGTGAGAGAGCAGGTGCAGTAGAGTGATAGGGATGAAAGGAAACTATGCATGGTGAAGGAGTGGGTAAAGACATGATAGAGCAAATACAGCCTGAAATTCTAAACTCGTAAAACCCCAAAAGCTCTGAACTAATATGAGGCTATTTACATATTTTAATCCATCCCCTTTAGTGCAGGTATTTACATGTTCTTGAAAGTACAAATGTGATTCATTTTAGGGTGGTGTCTTGGACATTCTGGGGTATTATATAACATGCAGTAGATGCTCAAGTGTAAATCAGGATAGGGTAGCTTATGCTGCAGTAACAAACAAGCCCCAAATAGCAGGGGCTTACCCAATGTTACATGCCCATTGTGGGTCAGTTGGGACTCCACTTCCTGTCATTTTTATGAAGGACTCAGGCTGGTGGAGCCTCTATTACCTGAGGTAGTGCCAATATTGTGCCACAGGGAAGCGAGAATGTGATGCAAATACATGCTGGCTCTCAGAGCTTCTTAGAAGTGGCACATATCACTATTGCTAACCCTTCACATGGCAAGCCAAGTCACATGACTGCTAGAGCTCAATAGAATGAAGATGCATATTTCTCCTGCAGGGAGGGCCAACTTAGGGAGGGCAGTAAATATTTTGAATAATAGATGCAGTCTGCCATAACTTCAGACCTTTTTAAAATCTGAATTCAAAAGCTACCTGGCTCTTAAAATTTCAGATAAGGAGATATGGGCTTGTGTAATCTGTAATCTGTCCTTTCAAAAAATCTGGCTATGTAAAGAAAGAGTAGCTTGAGTAGAAGCTGAAATGAAGAAAGAATGTTCTCATAAGAAAGATTTAAATATTGAATGAGTTAAGAATTATTTGGTTGAAAGCGACATAAACCCAATTGAAACTACTTTAAGTAAAAACCAGGTTTTAAGTTTTTGCTGGTTGTACTGTTTTCCTATGATTCTGTAACAAAATATCATAAACTTTGTGGTTTAAAGCCATGGAAATTTATTTGCTCACAGTTATGGAGATTGGATATCTGAAATTAGTATCACTAGGCCAAAATAAAGGTGTTGGCTGGGCTGTGCTCCCTCAGGAGGCTCTGGAGGAAATTTCATTCCTTGCCTCTTCCAGCTTCTGGTGGTGGGCAACATTCCTTGACTTGTGGACACATCACTCCAATCGCTGCCTTCTCCTTTTCTGTGTATGCATTACCTTCTCGTTTTCTGTATGTGTCAAACTTCTCTCTGTCTCTCCATCTCAATCAAGATACTTAATCATATCCACAAAGTTCCTTTTTACCATATAGGGTAATGTTTACAGGTTTCAGTAATTGGGATGTGGATATTTTTTGGAGGGTTATTATTCTCAGGCTATCACTCTCAGGTAGGTTCTTCTCATGAGTTGGTAAAGACTGTTACCAGAAACTCTAGATAAGGAATCAGAAAACTGTGATTTTAAGGCCAAATGCAGGCTGCCTTCCTGTGAATAGTTTTATTGGTGCACAGCCGTGCCCATTTGCTATATATTGACAGTGGCTGCTTTCATGAATGGAGTAGTTGCAACAGTGCTTACAACCTACAAAGACTCAAATATTTATGCTTATGCCATTTACAGAAAAAGCTTGCTGATATCTGCTGTAGACTGATGTCTTACCAGTTTAGCAACTCCAGTGGAAAATTCTAGAATTTACATATATTGGCTTAGCTTGGACAACATGCTCATCCTTGAACCAATGACTGTGTCCAGGGAAATGGAAAGCTCTGGTTGGACCAGCCAGAGTCCTGTGCCCACCTATGTAACCTGAACCTGGGGTAAACCTCACTCAAAACACATGGATCACAGAAGAGGGAGATCTTGTTTTCCAAAAGAGATCTTAGGAGAAATTATCAAAATAAGGGAGAAGAGATGCTGAGCAATGAATGTTTTGAGAACAAAAGAGTAGTCCACTAAGAGTATGCTGGTCAGCAGAGTAGAAGGCTTCACTGGGGGAAGGAAGATGCAGGTACAAGAAGAAGAGCACAGAGAATCAGGGACAGCACTGGTGTCAATTTAGATCTCCATGAATTCCTCAAAACCAAGCCCGTGGGACATCCAAGGGACAGGTGGAAGATTCTAGAAAAAATGAGGTAAAAGAAATGACTAGAATGTTAGGAGAAGAGGTTGTAGAATTTGGAGCCACAAAGGCCAGAGCAGGGAAGAGTTGCAAGAGAGGAACTATCAGTAGAGTTAAATGACCCTGAGAGGACCAGAGACGAATGGACAGGACAGAAATGCCTGGTGGGAGCTGAGCAGAACCCTGGCTTAACCCAGCAATTGCAGGTCTGGAGCAGAAGCAGTTGTGCTTCTTCAGTCCAGCTCTTACACGTTACTCACACTCTGAATAATCTGGTCCTAGGTGTAAGCTTTGCCAGTCACAGTTCTCTAAAAACAGGAATTGCTAAGAATAATAAAACTGTTACAGTAAGAGCTGTGAACTTACAGGAAATTATTGAAATGTGCTTAACTCTTGATCCTCACCTCCAAGAAATTTTAAAAAGCTTGAACCATTTTATCATAACTTTGCTTTCTTCTCAACAAAGTATTTTGAAATGATTTTTTTATGGGAGATGCCACATAAAAATAAATTGGTTTGAAATGGCAGGGGTTTTAAAAGATTATAATAGATTGATAAAGTGGGTCACCTTCTTACATCTTTGGCATGAAGCCCAGAGAAAGAAAGTAAAAAAGTAAGAAAGAGACAGAAGTTGGGATAGGGCAGAGGGTGTTGGAGCTGAGAAAGGCAGCCACACTAGTATTCAATGAGAATAGCGACCTTTCAGCTTTCCAAGAGTCATCTTTGTCCTCATGTCCAAAATATATTACAGTGGAAAACACTCCAACAACCTTAAGGATTATGAGAACTAAAACTAGTGTATGTGTGCGTGTGTGCATGTGTGTGAGCTGATGTAGAAATAAAAAGCACATTATGTGCATATGATTGACTCCAGTTAATATTCCAGGAAAGATGGGAAAGTGGTAAAAATAAAAATCTTTGCCCTTGGGCAGCTAGTACCAGTCTGGGAAACTGCTGGTGTCAATATATTGATGCTTCCCTTTGCACACCTGGTGAAATCTTAGGATGCCAGTGAATGTGCCTTTTCCTAGCATGAACTCTCTCTTTTTTAAAAAATACTGACTTTAAAGATACAATATTAATTTGGGCTCAGTGCAGAGATATGGAGAATATGGGAGCAGCACAATGCACAAAATACTCCTGATCTATGAGAATCTGTAGCAGGTTTCCAAAGCACGCTTTGACATCAGAGCCACTTGTGCTGTTTGCTCAAAATACAGTCTTTGCTCTAACCTTAGACTGAGAGCATCAGGTCTGGGAATCTTTGTATCAGTCCACTTTCACGCTGCTCATAAGGACATACCTAAAACTGGGCAATTTACAAAAGAAAGAGGTTTAATGGACTTAAGTTCCACATGGGTGGGGTGGCCTCTCAATCATGGCAGAAGGCAAGGAGGAGTAAGTCATGTCTTACATGGATGGTGGCAGGCAAAGAGAGAGAGAGAGCTTGTTCAGAGGAACTCCTCTTTTTAAAACCATCAAATCTCATGAGACTTATTCACTATCACGAGAACAGCACAGGAAAGACTTGCCCCCATGATTCAATTGCCTCCTACCGGGTCCCTCCCACAACACATGGGAATTCAAGATGAGATTTGGGTGTGGACATGGACAAACCATATCACTGTTCTTTCTTTTTTCCTTCAAATTTCAAAGTTCTTTTATACATTTACATCTAAATTTTATTTATTTATGAGTAGATGACATGTTCATAAGTATAAATTCAAAAGATTTAAATGAATATATAGGGAAATATAAGCCTTGGTCTCACATCTGATTTTTAGGATATTTGTTCCCCTTTCCAGGGGAACCCTGTTACCAGACCCTTCTGGAGACATTTATTGCTTGTGCAAGCATATGGGATGCTCATATATATGTGTGTGTGTGTATGTGTGTGTGTGTATATTATAGAGTTATGTATGCACATATACACATATATATACACATGTGTATACATAACTATATATATTTAAACATATATACATGTAAATATATATGTGTATATATGTATATGATTTATAGAGTTATATATACTATAAACACATATATACACATATGTATATATAACATACATATTTATATATATACACATGTGTGTATATATAACCCTACTATAATTCATATACGTATATACACATATATATTTACATGTGTATATGTTTAAAACAGAAAGAGTAGCAAACCATATGTATGGTTTTGCTTTTTTTAAAACTAAATCTTGGAATAATTCCACATATTCACATTCAGAGCTATGTTGTTAGTTCTTAGATATTGGCTTGATAGTTCATCATTGATCAGACTCCTACTGATGGATATTTAGGTTGTCTTCAACATTTGCCTCTGACAATCTTGTAATCAATATTTGCGTTATTTTGATATATAAGGAGACCGTAACACATTATATTAGTTGGTCCCTTTAGCTTCAAGCCATAGAAAATGAACTCTGGCTTATTTGAACAAAGAAGGAATTAATTAGAGGATCTACAGAAGGATCAGAGAGGATCAGAGAAACCAGGAAAAGGGTCAAAATTGGTCTATAGAAGGAACTGGTGTCATGAAGACACTGCTGTCATCACTGCTGGGCCCCAATGCTGCTGCCTGGGCCAGGGATACCAGCCTCACTGGAAACAGGACCTCCAGCTAACCTCACCGACACCACCGTTTCTAGAAACTGGATGTAGTTCTGCCACTACTGCTGGTACCTTTGCCAAAGTAGATTGTGCACAAGTTCTGCTTTTTGTGTTATAAAGTCTCCAAGATTCACTTGATTGTTGGAACCTATTGAAGCGACTGCGTTTTCTAGGATATATGCCCTTGGGTTTGTGATGGTGCATCAGGAAAATTTAGGACACAGACATACACGAGGAGTTTAGGAGCAGAGTTTTAATAGGTAGAAGAGAAGATAAAGAGGAACAGATTCCTCTATAGACAAAGGGATCTCCTAGCAGAAAGGATTGGCTGGTGGTGAATGTGCCAAATTTTGTAGTCCAGTTTGAGGAGGTGTTATCTGATTTACATAGTTCTCATAGATTGGTTTGATCAGGTATGAGGTTTACATAGCGAGTGGGGAAGGCTGGTGGCCCCACCCTAATCTTATTATGCAAATGACCTTTCCAGTTTATCCACACCATCTTGTCTGCTCCTTATAGTACATGTGGCTGGCAGAGAAGGGAAGATGGAGCCACCATCTTGAAAATATCTAGTCCTTAGTTCCTGCTGCCATTCACCTGGGCAAGCTCCCAAATTGCTTGTCTATGTCTGCAGCTCAACTTTACGGACTTCTCTTTGTTAGAAAATGATTTGGGGCTGCTTTTTATTAAAAAGAAAAGGCTTACAGGGAACTCTCATACCCTTACTATCTGCTTAAGTAAGATCTTCTTAACTCCTATATTACTATGTTGTTATGTGTTCTAACTACAAGGGAGTACAGGAAGGTGGGAATAAAATCTCTACAGTGACAGTTTTTCTCTGATTCCACCGCATTACATAAAGGGGTCAGGTCCTTAAACAACGGGGTGTGTTGGTTGGTTGGTTCGTTGGGTTTCTCTCAAAAGCAGATCATGTGTCAAGGGTTTGGGTATAGGCAGTGTGTTGGAAGATGATCCCAGAAAACGCTGAATAGAGGAGCGGGCGAAATGAGATACAAAAGGAAGGAAAGTCAATAAAAAATGTAATAGTGCATGGCTTTTCACTGTGGGCGTTCAGGGCTCCATTCCACTGAGGAGCCTCTGAAGCATTGTGTAGGACTCACCTCAGAACTGACCCACTAGCTTTTTAGTGGGAAAGCTAGAATATATATCCTCTAACTCTCATTCTTCATTGGTTAAGGTTTGTTCATAGAAGCCTTACATCCCTGGCTGAGCAAGCTCTCCTGGCACCAGAAGGAGCTCCCAGGTAGAGAAACAGTCATAAAAGCTAGAGGTGGGAAGTGTCAGTGTGCATGGAGAATGTCCATGTTGGTGCCTGGAAAATGTGGAGGTGGGCCACAAGAGTTAGGGTGGGCATCACCATTGTCTGCTATACGAGGTTCATATACTGTAACCGAAAATGACAAGCTGAGAAGATCTGAAAAGAAGACAGAAAATAAATAAGCAAATAAAAGAAACACGAGTATGGCTTAGTGACTGCTGAACAAATCCCTATCAGTCTCTAATGAAGAATGCAAAAAAGTACTGATAGTAGGATCAATACTGTTAGTATCTCCTCATTTGCTTACTATTGATAGATATCAGCTAATATGATGGCATTAGATACAATATTTGTTTTATATTTATCAGCTAGTGGGAATATATTCCTATATACCATTTTTTTTTGAGCACTACTGATGAGCACACACAAAATCATGACTGCACCATTAGGTTTGATGAATCCATATAATTGCTGCACAAATATTTTGAATTTAATTGCACGTAATATAGTTAACACTTGGTTACAGTGCCAATAAGGGAAGCAGTGACATGGATAATTCAAAACAGTGGAAAACCCAAAATCATTTATGTAAAACTTCTTTGGCCCATTTTTGACTCAGGGCTACAGATTCACCTTTCTAATTATATTTTGTTCAGGCTAGGAGAAAAATTTATTTTCATTTGGTAAAACATGGGCTGATGGAAGAAGAAAGTTGTTGAAATGTGTTCTCTCTGTTGGTGGAAGCTGACATTAGAAGTTTTCAACAGATAGCCACATTTAGGTAATTGAGAGTTTACTGGCTCAAATCTCATTAAGTCAGATGATTTCTCCTCATTGTTCATGTATATTAAGTACCAGGCACTGTATTACGTTCTTTACACAGATGATCTCATGCTTCCTTCACAGCCACCATAATTAGGGGGTGTTTTGTAGGGCAGAAGAATGATACTTCTAGAATCAAGTTGTTCTTCTGCCAAGTTATTGGTTATGTGAAACTGGTCAAGTTACTAAATCAGATGATTTAGTTTTCTCATCTGCCAGTAATAGTAGTGGTAAGCCATAAGGTTGTTGACAGCCCACGGTGACTAAATAAGAGAATCTATCTAAAGCAGTGACTGGCTTGTTGATGTCCAGTTCCATTACAGACTGGGTTAGTCTCAAAATTGGTATTTTGCTTATCCTCAGCCTGTGCTCTCATTGAACCCCCAGGAACAGTACTCCTTAAGCTTTTAAATGCATCCAGATCATCTGGGGACCTTATTGAAAAGCAATTCTGATTTAGTAAGTCTGGAACAGGACCTGAAATTCTGCATTCCTAATAAGCTCTGGGAGGATGTTCATGGTACTGACTGTGGACCACTCATGGAGTGGCAGGGTGCTGGATAGTTTTAGTCAAACATTTTAATTTCACTTTAGTTTTCTTCATATCTATAGCAGGTTCAGAGAAGAAGCAAGCCTTTCTGTCTGCTTTTCTATACCATGCAAGGTCCAACTCAGGTGCCAGACTTCCAAAAAATCTTCTTCGTCTCTCAGATCCCTTGAATGTCTGTTTCACATGTGTCTAATATAGAGATTTTTCTGGTACTAGAAATTTCCAACAAATAGCAACATTTGGGTAGCTGAGAGTTTACTGGCTCAAATCTCATTAAAGTCTGTCAGATAATTTCTCCCATTGTTCCTGTATATTCAGTACCAGGTATTATATTAAGTTCTTTACAAAGATGATCTCATTCCTTCCTCATAGCCACCATAATTAGATAGCTACGTGCTGGGAAGCATTGCTGGGAAGTAGCTATGAATACAGACTCTGGGGTTATGCAGATTGGGGTTTCAATTGAATTTCTGCTACTTACTAATTGTATGACTTTGGACCTGTGGACAAATAACTTCTCTGAACTTCAGTTTCCTCATCTGTCAAATGGGCATGATAATAAAAGCCACACAATGGGATTATTGTGAGACTCAGATGGGTGCTTAATGTAAAAAGTCTTAGCCCTATGACTGGTACCAAGAAAGTGTTCACTGAAAGGTCCACAAGGCTGTAAGCAACGTGAGGATGGGCAGTAGGTATGTTTTGTCTGTCATTTTGCCAGTTCCTGTAATCCAAACATGGCCGCTTCTCTCTTCTTTCCCAGAAACTCACTTTCCCAGCCTCCCTTTCAGCTAGGGACAGCCATGTGACCATTTCTGGCCAATGAGATGTGAGTCCTAGTGTTCCAGTGACTTCTAGGAAAAAAAATCTATGATCTGGGAAAGGAAAGAGCCAGTTGAGGAAAACCCCTTGTCCCTTCTGTCTTTTATATCTCCAACTTTCCAACTTTTCCTGTGGCTGTGATGGCCAGGATGTGGCAGCCCTCTGGTCATAACAGTGTTGCAAATCCCTCATTGAGGCTGCACTGCAACCCTAGCTCTGCCTCTATCCAGTCTTCTCTTTCTCTCACTTCATAGGTGCAGATGCTAAGAGCACTTCCTAGTCAAAGTCCCGCATGTTCATTTCTGTCTCAAATCAGCTTCTCTGAGAACCCAGTTTAGTTGGATTTTGTCTACTCACGAGGACTTCTATGCCTGTATAAAACAGGTAACATTTATCTTTTGTTGTTTTTGTTTCTGGTGTCTGAATCCCCTTCTAATATTTGGAAGAAAATTTCCTGCCTCTTGGTTTGAGTCCGATTCTTTAATTCAAAACTGAGTAGCCATTGCTGGTCAAGAAATAGTGGCAGAGGTTTTGTTTTGGCAAAGCTGCAACTGCGCTGACGTCTTTGGGGCAGCAGTGCCAACTGGAGCAGGGATAGTTTACAGGAGCAGCCTCTCTCCATGGCCTGCAGGCTGCAGGGTTGTGGGTGCTGGCTGGACAAACTGCAGCTTCCGGTGCTCTCCATGGGGGCCACAGCACATCCCCATTAGACTAGGCTGTAGTGTGCTTTTCCTGCTGTTAGAGATGAAAAGCCGTCTTTTGTGCAGCTGCCTGTTCGTGCCCTGTTCTCTAGCCTTCCTAAGTGATTCTGGGTGTAGCCAGTTTTTCTTCTTTGTATCACAGAACCATGTCTGCGGCCTACTATGTAATACTATTTAATTTATATCTGTGGACATTTAAAGTCTTGATATATTTTCTGCATTATTACTGATAACAATGGTAAGTATAACTTGAGGATTTATAGTTCACAGAATGCCTTCATATGCATTACTTGACTTGTTTCTCATGTAACACTATAGGTTAATATATTTCTTTTAACTGTTATTTTGTAAGTTAGCATCTGAGAGGTGGAATAACCTGCCTAAGCTGACTTGGTAAATGGCAGAACTGGACTGGAACCTAACCTACCTACTTACCTTCCTTCCTTCCTTCCTTCCTTCCCTCCCTCCCTCCCTCCCTCCCTGCCTCCCTCCCTCCTTCTTTCCTTCCTTCCTTCCTTCCTTCCTTCCTTCCTTCCTTCCTTCCTTCCTTCTTTCCTTTCTTCCTTCCCCCCCCCCTTTCTTTCTTTCTTTTCTTTCAAGATGGAGTCTCCCTCTGTCACCCAGCCTGGAGTGCAGTGGCATGATTTTGGCTCACTGCAACCTCCTTCTCCTGGGTTCAGCGATTCTCCTGCCTCAGGCTCCTGAGTAGCTGAGACTGCAGGTGCACGCCACCATGCCTGACTAATTTTTTGTATTTTTCGTAGAGACAGGGTTTCACTATATTGGCCAGGCTTGTCTTAAACTCCTGACCTCGCTATCAGCCCGCCTTGGTCTCCCAAAGTGCTGGGATTTGAGGCATGACACACTGCACCTGACCTGAACCTAAGCTTTCTATTTAATTTTTTAAAAGTTCAAATCTTTTGGAAGCAAATACTGTATTAACCAAAAATCTCAACATCTCACTTTGTTGAATAATGAAGATGTTTTAAGTAAAAACTTTAAGTCACAAAATAAAAATATCTTTTTCTTAATTCAATCAATACAGAAGATTAGAAGATGGAAAGGTAACCAGAGGAAACAAGTTCTAACACTTTCTTTTGCATTTTTATAGAAATTTTTGAAATACATATATTTAAGCAGGTTGAAGTATAGTGTTTTTAAATACAAATCAAGGCATATTATACATAATGTTCTTTAACTTGCTTTTTTCCCCTTGCATTCAATGAAATATCTCAGACATCTTGTCAATATTGTTATAAATAGCTTTGCTTAATTCTAACTGGCATTCATTATGTTTTGCTTATATTTTAATCTAAATGGTCAGTCTTCTATTGATATATGTTGCCTTAAGTACTGGTTTCCTAGAACCATTGCCTGAGATGGGCATTTTTATAAACGTGATTTATCAAGGGAGTGGGTGAAGCAGGAGAGGACAGAGGAAGAATCCCAGCAATCCTATTGTCCTCTTGAGATGATGCTGTGGTTTGAGCTCTTCACAGCCAACCCTCACTGATATTTGAGGGGAGAAATGCCGGTTCATTAAAGAGATGTTGATGGGACACTATCAGCACCAGCTACATGTATTTAGATGGTTTCCAGTTTTCTATATTAATCATGTTGGGATGAACATTTTCATAATATTCATGTCTTTGTATGTTGTGAAAAATTCTTAGATGTAAAAATTCTAAACTGAAGGATGTGGTAGCAATGCCAGATGCTCATACAGTGTCCAGTGTTCCTTCCTCCCTACTGACACAACAACAATTTGTTGACTGTGTCAGCTTCCTAGTTTTAAAAATTATACTTCCCAGCCTTCTTTGGTGATAGAGACACAGTTTTGACCAATAAAAGCGAAGTAATTGGCTAGAGCTTCCAGGAAGGCACCATGGGGGTAGGAGGCAGTGGCAGTCACATTTATCTGGGACATATTCTTTATGCACTTGATCCTCAGCTTTTTCTTGCCCAGAATGGGGATGTGATGCCGAAGGGGGTGCAGCCATCTTGTGATTGTGAGGTGACAGGTCCTTAGCTGTCTAAGCAAGAGACATTATGGAACATTCCGTGAGCTGTTTAGCATGCTGGACTTCCTAACAATGGCTTTTATTTATGTGAGGGAGAAAAATACCTTATTTATTTAAGATTCTAATGGATATGGAGTATGTGCATTTAAATGTTGGTACACATAGTGGAGTAGAATTTCCTGGGACATTAGGTTCCAAAGCACGATCTCTCAGCCTCAGCACGGTTGATATTTGGGGCTGGAGAATTCTTTGTTTTGGGGCTTTCCTGTACATTGTAGGATGTTTAGAGGACCCCTGGTCTTTACCCACTAGATGCCATTATCACCACCCCTTCCGGGTTGTGACAAGCATATCCCAAGACATGACTGAATGTCTCTTGGTTGAGAGCTACTGCTGCAAAATCAGAATGTAAGGCAACCATCACATATGGTCAAAAATACACCAGAATAGCTATTAAAATCATTGATGAAATACAGGATTCATTAATTCCTTCAGAACTATTTCCTGAAGGGCAGCTATATGTTATGTGCTATTCTTGGTGCTAGAGATGGAACAGTATGCAAGGCACATAGGAAATAAGGTACCTGCTCACCCTGGAGTTTATATTCTCACAGGAGAAAACAAACGAGATATATATATATATACACACACACACACAAACACACGTACATATGTAGTTTATATGTATAAAACTCTATATATGTTATGTGTGTGTATATATATATACACACACATATATATGCATAAATATATATGCATACATATATAGTTTATATGTATAGGTAGTTTATATATGTATATGTGTATATATGTGTATGTGTATATATATGTACACACACAAAAAAAAACAGATATAGAGTATGCTTTGTATCCCTGGACATTTAAGATCTTCATGTATATTTTTATCATTACCAATAATAACAGTAAGTAATGATTTAGGGCAGAGGTCTGTATACTACATATAGCCTATGGCCAAATCTGACCCACCACTTGATAAAGTTTTATTGGCACACAGCCATGTCTATTCATGAAGTATTGTCTATGGCTGCTTCCATGCTTCCATGGTGACAGTGGCCGAATTTACTTGCAAAAGAGACCCTATGACACATAAAACCTAAAATATTTACTATTTGGCCTTTTGCAGAAGACATTTTCTGACCCCTGGCTTAGAGATTTGCAGTTCATAGAATATGTATAGATGCATTAACTTGTTTGTTCCTCAACGTAATCTTCTGATGTATTTGTTTTCCCTCTTGTTTTATGGGTCGGAGTCTGACAGATGGGATGACTTGCTCCTGTTCATTTAGTTAGCAGTACAGGGTGGTTGCTGTGCTACTGGGGAGACTGCAATTATAAATAGTGTTGTCATGGAAGAACTCATCAGGAAGGTGACAGAGATGTGAAGGCAGAATGAAGAGACCAATGTGGATAGCTGAGGGACCAGAATTCTTGTTAGAAGGAAGGTACGTTGTGTGTTTGAGGATCAGTTAGAGGTCAGCTGATGGAGCATGAGGGAGATTAGCTGGATATGAAGTCAGAGAGGAGCAGATGGGACAGGTGGTATAAGACTTGACTTTTTACTGAGTGTGCTGTGGGGCCCATGGGAGGCTTTGAGAAGGGAAGTGGCATGATCTGACTTATGGCTGAACAGAAAACTCCAGTTCCCTGTACAGAATAGATCTAAAGGGTCAAAAGTAGCATCAGGGAGCCCAGTTGGGGATGGAATGGGAGGTAGCAGCAGCTGTGTGAGAAGACGTTAAATTGCAGATCTACTTTTAAGGGAGATTTGATTGCAAATGCATTGGATGGGTGAGGGTAGGTTGAGAGAGAAAGTAGAGTCAAGGAAATCACCAGGGATTTTTGCTAGAGAGCTGGAAAGATGAAGTAACTGGCTGAGACAGGACAGTAGGCTTGAGAATCAGAAGTTCAGTGTTCCATTTAAGATCCCTGTTATGCTCACTACAGTTTTTGGAACTGCCATGGACTAAAGAAAAAAGCAAAAGGAAAATGAGTAGTCATATATTTAGGCATTTTCAAATCAAACCACCCTACATTAAGAGAACTATAGGTTTACCAATGGTGAGTAGAGAGTGAGTGGAGAATTCTCAAGGGCTTCTGGCTTGCTTGAAAAGCTTCCAAGGCTCTGCAAAGTTGTTTGGTAAAGGACTCAGTGATAAATATTGTAGGTTTTGTGGGCTGTATTACTCAGCTAGGGCTAACATAATGGAACACCATAGACTGGGTGGTGGCTTAAGCAACAGAGATTCCTTTTCTCACAATTTTGGCATCTGGAAGTCTGAGATCGGGGACCATTCTGGTGGGGTTTTGGTAAGGGTTCTCTTCTGGGCTTGTAGACAGCAGCCTTCTTGCTATGTATTTTCCTGGCAGAATAGGGTGGTGTTGAGGGGGTAGTGGGGGAGGGGGATCTCTCTCTCTCTCTCATCTATCTATCTATCTATCTATCTATCTATCTATCTATCTATAGATCTCTCTCTCTTTCTCTCTCTCGAGAGATCATTTTCTTTTTTAAAAATATAAGGCCATGGTCCTATTGGATTAAGGCCTCACCCTTATGACCTCATTAAATCTTAATTACCTCCTAAAGACCCTATCTGCAGATATGGTTATATTGAAGGTGGGGGTTAGGGCTTCAACATAAGAATTTTGGGGGAACAAAATTTAGTTCATGACATGGGCCATACTGTCTCTGTTGCAAACTCAATTCTGCTGTTATAGTGCAAATGCATCCATAGACAATGTGTAACATGTAGATATTGCTGTATTCCAATATATCTTAATTAAAACACAGGAGGCAGGCTAGATTTGGTTCCTGGGCCAAAGGGTTTTCCAACCCTTAGTTTATGGTGTTCTGCATAAGCATAACATTGGCCAACAGATTTGTTTGCTTTGAGTATTGCAAGGATTATAATGTATGCAAAAGCAATCTAGCACAGAGCCTGACACACAGTAGGTGCTCAGCATGTATTTGCTTTGTCTAACACTCAGGTTTGACACACTGTCCTTTAAAATAGAATGTGGCCACCTGTTTTTCTGAGTTGGCACGTATTGCTCAGCCTCATCATTTTTGTGCCCCTAGTATGGCTCTCGTGATCCCTGACCCTACGGTAGAATTGCATCTGACAAATGCTTGAGTTCAAAGTCAATGTGAAATGAGTGGTTGATGCAATATCATTATGTCACTAAATCATCTCTAAAGTGGTTGTACCCAGCTACATTCCCATCAATAGTGTAGACTGCAGAGAGGGTATCTAGGTACCAGAAGTTTTATCATTTACTTGTGTATGTTTCCCCAATTTAAGATAGGGGAGGAGAGAAGTAGATCCACTTATCACTAGAACTTGGGGAAAAAGCTGAGTACTTCTCTGCAGTTCTGAAACTTTTTCTAAAACAATAGATGAGGCGTTTTGTACAGGGCGACAGAACCTGGAGTGTTTGGACAGGTTGATAAGATAGGGATTTATTTTGATGTAACTGCTAAGGCTGCTACTACTGCGAGTATTGTTAATACAAAAATATTAAGCCTGCTCTTGTTCCCTCTGTGCCTGTTCCTGCGTGCTGCCGATGGGGAAGATACAACATATAGGAAAAGCCAGATTCTTCACTGGAAATATTGCTTTGCATGGTTTTCTTTCATTGCTTTGTGCTTCTGGGAGAAATCAGAAGAAAAGCAACAAGGCAGTGAATGGCGGGAATCATGGGGAAAGAAGGCATATCTGGGATCTGCAGATGGATATTGAAAATGCAAACTAATTAGCTGATTTGTAGTTGTATTAGGGTGGGTGTCCAAATTGGTGGTGTTAGTAGTGGAATTTGGAACTTCTCAATGGATATGATCCTGTGTGCAGGCATGTGGTCACCTGAGTAATACCACTCAAAACCCTCAAACCTAAAAAAAAAAAAAAATCCCATTAGTTGCATCTCTTCCCCTGTGCTAGAAGGCTTAAAGTTTACTGTAAAGGTCTTTGCTTTGTGGAAAGATATTTTTTGGTAAAGCAGAAAGAACATGCTAACAACTTACGGTTTGTGGGAGCACTGCATTAGTTGTCTGTCGTTGTATAACAAATCACTGAAAATCTTCGTGGCTTAAGACAATAAACATTTATTACCTCACACCTTGTGTGAGTCTAGAATTCAGAAACGGCTTAGCTGGTAGTTCTGGTTTGAGGTCTCTCATGAGATTGCGGTCTAAGTGTCAGCTGGGGTCACTGTCATCCGAAGGCTTGATTATGGTGGACTGGAGGATCCAGTTCCAACAAGGCTCAATTACATGGCCAGCGTCCTGGTGCTGGCTCTTGGAAGGAAGCCTCAGTTCTTCTCCACATGGGTCTTTCCAGAAGTCTGCTTGAGTGTCTTCACGGCATGGCGGATGACTTCCTCCAGAGTGAGCTAAGAGACCATGGCATAGGCTAAAAAGTGTTTTATGAATGGTCTCAGAAATCACACTACTGTCACCTCCACAGTTTTATACACAGCTCAGCCCTATGTAGCGGGAGAGGGGCGTACACAAGAATATGAGTACTGGGAGGCTAGAATCACCTGGGCCATCTTGGAGGCTGACTACCATAAGAACTAACTATGCACCAGACACTGCCTCTATGTGCTTTACCTCGTTTAATCTTTAGAGGAATGGTGGCAACACAAGGTAGGATCTACTACTATAAAGAAATTGAAGACAAGTTTCACTGATTTGTCTAGGGTCACACAGCTAGTGAGTGGCGGAGCTGGGATTGTAATGTATACACCTGCGTTCCAGCCTATAGATCAACGCTAGCTTCCATATCTTCCTCAGATAGACTTGGGTCCAAGTTCTCCCTCTGACCATTGCTTGCACTTGATGTTAGTAATGCAACTTAATCATTCCATTGTGCTGCTCAAATGCAATAACAGTTTGGAAAGCACACATGCAGAAGTGGGCATGTTAAACCATTCAGTAGATTAAAAAAATTTTTTTTCTTCCCCTTAAATTTTCAAAATCTGAGATACATATAAAGCAGGTAGTAAGAGATACGTTTCACACAGTGCATCGATGAAATGCTTTTTGTTTTATTTTCAGAGTTATATATTTATTTTAATGTATATTTGGAAAATAGTGAATTAATTCTACTTGACAAGTTATTTAACTGAAACTCAATTTTGATAGCTGTTAAGATGAGCAGAAAATGCCAACCACCTAGAGTTGTATGGATTAAAAAAGGTAATGTATATCAAGGGCTTAGCAATTGAAAGTTCATAGCAAGCACTCAGTAATATTTACTACTATGAACTCATGATACATGTAAAGTATTCTAGAAAATATGGAAGTGGATTCAGGGTTTAGAACATGGAGTCATAATCAGAAGCACTTTTTTCTGTGCTTCTATATTTTAAGAGAGACAATCTCTTAGTGATTTGGGTTCCATTTAAAGTTATGGCACTGTGGTAGAGGAAGTTAAGTAGGAAGTGAGATTTTCTTTCTTTTTTTGTTTTGTTCTTATTTTCATTTTATTGCAAGTGCCTTAGGGATGCCTTGTGTACACAATCACATTGTATATGAATAAGAACAGTTTACAGTTTACTTCTTCTTTCCAGTCTTTACATTTTGTTTCTTCTTGCCTGGTTGTATTGGCTAGGACTTTCAACCTAATGTTGAATAGGAGTGGTATGAGCCGTTATTCTTGTCCCATTCTCAACACCAGGAGACAGCATCTAGTTTTTCACTATTAAAATATGTTAGCTATAGGTTTTTTCCATTTCATGTTTTTATCAGATTGAAGATCCCTTTTTGTTTTATTGTACTTTAAGCTCTGGGGTACATGTGCACATCTGCAGGGTTATTGCAATTCTTAGTTATGAGAATGGCATCAGTGAGAATTAACTTTTATAGCCACAGTCCTGATAAGGTAAGATGGTTAAAAACAGATGCTTTTATATTTAAGAAAATGGATTGGCTTCCCTAGGTATATAAATATGCTTTGGAAAAATTTTCACTTCCTACTCTAAGGTCGCCTAATTGCCACAGATACAGATGTTCTGCTTCTTGTTCCTTTGGGTATGAACTCACCCCACTCTGGTTTACCTTAACTAGAGGGACTTACTCTCCCACAATTTAATTTCCAAGCTCTAATGCAAAGCAGGCTTATTTGCTTTGACAGGCAACTAGAGGATAAACAGAAAGGGGCAAATGTATATAGTCAGCTAGCACTCTGCCATTATGAGTAACATGGCTTAACAGGAAAGGAAATGAAGAAATAAAAAAAGATCCCAGAAACCATGAGATTTCCCCTAAAGAACTCATTTCCAATGAGCCCTAGAAAATAGAACCAGGATAGGCTCTCAAAAGAACAGGAGAAACAAATATTGATTGATTTATTCATAGTTTGTGTCCCGTCTTCTGCAAATAATCTGATGTGGTTTAGAAAAAAGAAATGTCATAGAATATTTTTTTTGCAAGATATTATTGCCGGAGGCATTCAAGTAACTTTGGAATAGAGGGTCAAATTCCAGGATATCAAGCCAGTGATTTCACATCCTCTGAACTTGAAAATTTTAGATTGGAGTACAGTCTTAGTGATGAAAACAATCAGTGCTGAAAGAGGATAATGTGATATAAAGTGTACTATTTTTATTTCATTTTATATAATATAATATCAGAATCAATGCATGTTTTTAAAAAGTTTAAAAAAGTAAAAGTAAAATGTAGAAATAAGAAGTCATCCTTTATTACTATTAGCACTGTTAATAGTTTTTTGTTTGTTTGTTCATTTTTAATTTTTTTTTTTGAGACAAGGTGTTTCTCTGTCACCCAGGCTGGACTGCAGTGGTGCAGTCATAGCTCACTGCAGACTCAACCTTCTGGGCTCAAGTAGTCCTCCTGCCTCAGCCTCTCAAGTAGCTGAGACAACAGGTGTGTGACACTGTACCTGGCTAATTTTTATATTTTTTGTAGAGAGGAGTTTCACCCTATTGCCCAGGCCAGTCTTGAACTCCTGGGCTCTAGTGATCCCTCTGTCTTGGCCTCCCAAGGTGCTGGGATTACAGGCATGAGCCACCACGTTGTTAATAGCTTTGGATATAGAGTAAGATTCATAGTTTCTGATTACTCTGTGCCCATTTCCCCTTTCTAAAAATGCCACAGTTTCCTTTTGGGGAAGTGTTCTCCCCGTAATGTGACCTTTATTTGAGGAGCTTGGGTCATCCCGAAACTCCTTGGACTGCTGCATCACAGGTAAAGCTGGAATGGATATTGGAGATACCTCCGTGTTGTGCAAGACACCCTGGGATGAGTCTACATATTACTATTAACATTGTAGAGCAAATGCTTTTACCTGATATATTGCCTTGTTATGAGGCGATAGGCCAAAGCCAGCATGAGAGACGCTGAAAGTGTGGTGTGAAGTTGTTCAGAGAAATAAAGGAAAGGAGAGTTGAGAGGCTGTGGAGAGCAGACTGCCAACCATGGTTAGCCTGACAGCCAGTCCTATGTGGAGCAACAAGCTTGAACTCCTGGTGGGTTAGACTGGCTGTTACTTCAGAGAGGAAATCTGTTGGTGCCTGGCCAACATCTGTTTCCCCTTCTTCTGATATCAGCAGCTCGGCTTTCCTCTGGAAACCTCTTGTCCCCCAGTTTCTGTCTGTGTCATTTAGATGGGGCTGACCCCCTGTGCCTGACTCTAGGGATGGGTGCTTGATCTAGGTCTGGCCAATTGTCAATTCCACCCTCTTGGCCACAGAGGTTGCTTTAGAAACAGACACATGACCCCCATCAACCCAGTAACACTCAATTCTATTTGTTATTGGGTTGATGGGGGTCATGTGTCTGTTTTTTGGAATTATCTGGCCCAAAGTCCTCTTTTTAATTGTGCTGGGTTCGTTTGATAGCTTTGAAAATATAAATGCTCACGTTCAGTGCTAACTTGGAGAATGCGGCCGAGACCAGGGATCACCAGCAGAGCTGCTTCATGGTGTTATTTGAGCACCAGCAATGCCTGAAAGTTGTAGTCCTTAAACTTCTTGGTGACGTGAATCAGGACATTTCCTTTTTCATTGTTTTTATTTTCTAAGATGTTCTGAGTTGTGTTTCTATTATGTTCAGCCAGAAGAGCCTGGCTAATAGACACCACCCCATGCAATTGCAGAACCCAGCGCCCTCCAACAGCCACGTGTGCGTAGCCCTCCGTACTCCCTGGGTGGGTGTTTTTCATCTGCTCATGAACACATGTGGCTATTTTTCAGTCTCTCTGCCATTTTGTCCTCCTTCTCCTGCCCTGGTTTCATCACCGCTTCTCTTGGGGACCACCACCTCTCTCTGGGCCCTGTTTTACATGCACTTCCACCCTGAAATGCTGGCGATTTGTTAATACTCAACTACAAACGGGGAGGATAAGCCACTCTGTACCTCTCTTTCATGTATGTCTCTGTTGGTACTAGTCTATTTTGCTTGTGATAGAATTTAATTGAGTTCTTAGCCAAACAGCTCTTTTTTTTTTTTTTTTTTTTTTTTTTTTTTTTTTTTTTTTTTTTTTGTTTTAAGTTTAAAACATGATTTGGTGTTTGGGGTTTTGGGTTTGGAA
>CAUYLG010033651.1:0-24301 GCA_963573385.1 Cacajao melanocephalus
ACAAATAAAATATATGTTGTGTTCAATTTTTCATCTCTTTCTCTCTTTTTGTCTCTGACTCTATATATATATATATATATATATATATATATATATATATATATATATATATATATGTTTCTTTTTTTAGATGGAGTCTTGCCCAGGCTGGAGTGCACTGGCACGATCTTGGCTCATGATGTAGCCTCCACCTCCCGGGCTCAAGCAGTTCTCCTGCCTCAGCCTCCTGCGTAGCTGAGACTACAGGTGCCCACCACCACGCCCGGCTAATTTTTATATTTTTAGTAGAGATAGGGTTTCACCATGTTGGCCAGGCTGGTCTCAAACTCCTGACCTCAGGTGATCTACCCACCTCAGCCTCCCAAAGTGCTGGAATTATAGGCGTGAGCCACTGCGACCGGCATGAAAAGCACCTTTTTTTTCCTTAATACTGTGGTTTACCTCATATAATAATACTCTGGTGAATACGGATTAAGAAGGAAACTGCCCCCCAGCCTCCAGGACCCTCTTTCTGGCTCTTCCCTTCCATTCTGCAAGCAGAGAGGCTCCCCAGCCTGCAGCTCTGACCAAGTCAGGCAAGGAGGGCCTTCCTAGAGCAAAGGCCTCCCCATGTTGTGTTGAGCTGTGCTGCCTGCACCACAACCACGAGCCCTGCCGTGCCTTCTGTTGGGCACAAGCCTGGCCCAGCCTGCAGTCCCGGGACCCCACGCCTGCCACTAGGTAACTTCCATTCCTGCCACTCACCTCCATGTGCCCAAATGTCTGCACCAATGGAATCACTTCCAGCTCATTGAGTCCAGCCAGATGCAGGATCTCTTTGATTTCCGAGGGGCTGGAGAGACAAAATTCATGCAGAGGGTCATGTGGGCAGCATACGATGTCTACACTCCCCCTACCCTTCCTCATCAGGCCCTGGGGGCCTCTCCGGGAAATGGTGAAGCCCTAACTCCACAAAGCTTGATAGATATCCTGGTTTCTGGAATGGTACCTGCTCTAAAATTTGGGAGGATGATGTTCTAGCACATCCTCAAGTAACAGTTTGCTTTTTTTTTTTTTGAGACAGAGTCTCACTCTGTTGCCAGGGTGGACTGCAATGGTGTGATCTCGGCTCACTGCAACCTCCACCTTCTGGGTTCAAGTGATTCTCTTGCCTCAGCCTCCCAAGTAGCTGGGACTACAGGCACGAGCCACCACACCCAGCTAATTTTTGTATTTTTAGTAGAGACAGGGTTTCACCATGTTAGCCAGGATAGTCTCGATCTCTTGACCTCATGATCTGCCTGCTTGGCTGCCCAAAGTGCTAGGATTACAGGCGTGAGCCACCGCGCCCGGCCCAGTTTGCTTTTCAACCCATGACCAGAGAATGAAGTCATGGCATTTTACAACAAACTACGCAAGGCCGGCACAGTGGCTCACGCCTGTAATCCCAGCGCTTTGGGAGGCCACAGTGGGTGGATCATTTGAGGTCACGAGTTTGAGACTAGCCTGACCAACATGGTGAAACCGCCTCTACTAAAAATATTAAAATTAGCTGGGCCTGGTAGCATGTGCCTGTAGTCCCAGGTACTTGGGAGGCTGAGGCAGGATAATTGTTTGAACCCGGGAGGCAGAGGTTGCAGTGAGCTGACATCACACCACTGCACTCTAGAGCAAGACTCTCTCACATGTGCATGCGCGCGCGTACACACACACACACACACACACACACACACACACACACACAGAGCTATACAAGGAGCCACACATTCCAGACCCGGGGTCAGCAGCTGGGGCCCTTGACCTGAAACAATTCCTGCGGCACACGTCCTTTGCAGGAGGGTCACACCCTGGGAAGCTGGCTGCCCCGTGTCGACCTTTGTTTTTCACAAGCTTTCCATGAGTTGTCACTTATGAATTTATCTTAAAAAAAAAACTATTTCTAGTTTTTGTATGTGTTTGAACCATCTTAGACTAATCAGTTGTATAAATTTATGAGTTATATAAAGTCTTTAAATATTCCCGTTTCAAGCTTCAAAGGCACCCTGGTACGTTCTCACACTGAAAGACACAAAACAGCTTCATTGTAAAAAAAAAAAAAAATACTAGAAGAGTATGAAGAAAATGTTAAGCCCTGATCATCTCATCACAGGCTAACACCCTGGCTCACTGTTTCCATCTTCTGGTCTAACCACACGTGGGTTGCACAGGTTATGGGTGTTTTGGAGTTTTGACACGTGGAGCCAAAGGCTTCCGGAGGACCAGTTACTTTACACTCACCAGCAGGTAGTTTGCTTTTTCTCAGTCTCATAAACACAGAGTCTTATAATTTTTTAAAAAAGCTTTACCAGTTTGGTAGCCAGGATGGTGTTGCATTGTTTATTTAGTTTCTTTGGTTTGAATACTATGAGAGTTTAACATTTTCTTTCTTTCCCTTTTTTTTTTTTTTTTTTTTTTGAGACAGGGTCTGGCTCCGTTGCCCAGGCTGGAGTGCAGTGGCACAATCTCAGCTCACTGCAGCCTCTGGCTCCTGGGTGTTAGTCCAAACTGTACCATTTTGCAAGCCCCCTGCCATTTCACAGACCCTGGCCAAAGTGAAACATTCCATAGGGGTTCGGGCCGTGAGAAACTTCCTGCCCAACTACGTCATCACAAGGCATAGGAACGTCTTTCTCACACCCTGCTGGGCAAAGGCCCAATTGAAGGAACATCCCCATCACATTCTGCTGGGAAAAAGTGCCAGAAACATCACACTCTGTGGGAAAAAGGACCCAAGTGCCTCATCATGGGCATCTTCTCAACATCTTCCCGGGCAGCAGGCCACACCGCCCAAACCCATCCCGTCCAGGCCTACAAGTACCCCAGCCTGGAAGTGGCAGTGGCCTCCCGCATTAAGCTGGTTCCCCACCTCTGTAGGTGTCTGCAATATACCTGTGTTGCTGTAGAGATGCCCTCTGTCTTCTTTTTTTTTATTTTGAGACAGAGTATCACTCTGTCACCCAGGCTGGAGTGCAGCGGTGCCGTCCCAGCTCACTGCAACCTCTGCCTCCCGAGTTCAAGCAATTCTCCTGCCTCAGCCTCCCGAGTAGCTGGGATTACAGGCACCTGCCACTATGCCTGGCTAATTTTTGTATTTGTAGTAGAGACAGGGTTTCACCATGTTGGCCAGGCTGACCTCAAACTCCTGACCTCAGGTGATCCGCCTGCCTCAGTCTCCAAAAGTGCTGGGATTACAAGCATGAGCTGCTGCACCTGGTGGGTTCTGTGTCTTTCTTTAACACTCGCCCTCCCTTTAAAAAACCTAACACCAGGATGGGTGCAGTGGCTCACACCTGTAATCCCAGTATTTGGGAGGCTGAGGCGGGTGGATCACTTGAGGTTGGGAGTTCAAGACCAGCCTGACCAACATGGAGAAACCCGTCTCTACTAAAAATACAAAAATTAGCAAGACGTGTTGGCGTGCCCGTAATCCCAGCTACTTGGGAGGCTGAGGCAGGAGAATCACTTGAACCCAGGAGGCGGAGGTTGTGGTGAGACAAGATTGCACCATTGCACTCCAGCCTGAGCAATTAAGAGGAAAACTCCATCTCAAAAAACAAAAACAAAAACCTAACACCAGGCTCAAGCCACTTCCTACCTCAGCCTCCTGAGTAGCTTGGACTACAGGCCCATGCCATTTTGCCTGGCTGATTTTTGCATTTTATGTAGAGATGAGGTTTTACCATGTTGCCCCAGCTGGTCTTGAACTCCTGAGCTCAAGCGATCCTCCTGCCTTGGTCTTCTAAAGTGCTGGCATTACAGGTGTGAGCCACTGTGCCCAACCACTTTTTTCCCCTTAAACTGATTTTGTTTTTTAAAAATTATTTATTTAGGCTGGGTGCAGTGGCTCACGCCTATAATCTCTGTACTTTGGGAGGCCAAAGCAGGCGGATAGCTGGAGCTCAGGAGTTCCAGACCAGCCTGGGCAACACGGTAAAACCCCGTCTCTACAAAAAAAAAAAAAATACAAAAATTAACCAGGCATGGTGGTGCATGCCTGTAATCCCAGCTACCTGGGACGCTGAAGAAGGAGAATTGCTTGAACTGGGAGGCGGAGGTTGCAGTGAGGTGAGATCACACCACTGCGCCCTAGCCTGGGCAACAGAATGAGACTGCATCTTAAAAAAAATTGTTTATTTATTTGAGACAGGGTCTTGCTCTGTCATCCAGGCTGGAGGGATGGCGCAATCATGGCTTACAGCAGCCTTGAACTTTGAGGCTTAAGCGATCCCCCGCCTCAGCCACTTGAGTAGCTGGGACCACCAGTGGGCATAACCATGGTTTTTTTTTGTAGATAAGGCATCTCCCTATGTCGCCTAGGCTGGTTTCAAAGTTTTTGCTTCAAGTGGTCCTACTGCCTTGGCCTCCCAAAGTGCTGGGATTACACATAGGAGCCACTGTGCCCAGCCTGTTTGACATTTTCTTTTGTTTTTTTGAGATGGTCTTGCTCTGTCATCCAGGCTGGAGTGCAGTGGCTCGGTCTTGGCTCAATGCAACCTCCGCCTCCCTGGTTCGAGTGATCCTCCTGCTTCAGCCTCCCAAGTAGAGTAGCTGGGACTACTACTACACGTGCACACCATCATGCCCGGCTAATTTTTGTATTTTCAGTAAAGATGGGGTTTCACCATGTTGGCCAGGTTGGTCTCGAACCCTTGACCTCAAGTGATCTGCTCACCTTGGCCTCCCAAAGGGCTGGGATTACAGGCTTGAGCCGCCGCTGCGCCTGGCCTTTACATTTTCTTACATGCTTATTGGCCATTTTTGAGTCTTCTTTTGGGATTGGCCAGTTAATGTCCGTTGTGCATGTATCCTTTGGGGTGTTTTGATTTTCACTGAGACCTGTGATTTTAAAGCTGAGCAGGGGCCTCTCATTTCCACCACTCCTGATTTTATTGATTTTTATTTTCTCCCCTTTAATCACTTCTCTCACTCAAGGCTCGGCCTTGATGAGCAGCCCCTCCCCGCCCGGGTGCCTTCTCTGGCTTCTCTGGCAGAGGAAACACCTGCAGAACAGACAGGAATTGCAGCTCTTCCCTGCAGGGGGCGCTGCTCATGCTTACTTTCTCTTTAAATGTTTCAAAATTCTCTCCAGTGAATGTTTGAAATGTTTTCATTTTATAATTAATTTTTACAATTAAAGAGATGAATTTGAAAAAACAAAAAAGGAACATACCCACCACTGTTCAGTCCCTGACTGTTCCACACCAGGTTGCTGCTCCTCCCACCCTGCGGAACCCCCCTTTCCCACTTTCCCACCTCCCTGGTCCCTGCTTCTGGCGATGGTGTTACCTGTAGGCGTACTTGGCCCTCAGCAGCCTCAGAGGGCCCTCATAGGGAAACATGTCTTCATACTCAATGAGGAGGCCGTTTGCACCCAGTGCACGGAACAGAGGAAAAATCTGGGGGGTAAACAGGGAGAGGTTGGGAAGAAGTGACCGCTGGAACATGACGTGACAAGTCCACAGCATGGAGACGCTTTCCCTTTCAGCCTGTGGAGACTGCCAGAGCTGACATTCCTATTTCTCCCGGGAAGCCTAAATCTGGAATGTGTGCTTTACGCTGTGCCAATGAACTCCCCATTCCAGTGATTGT
This sequence comes from Cacajao melanocephalus, assembly GCA_963573385.1. Classification (NCBI taxonomy): domain Eukaryota; kingdom Metazoa; phylum Chordata; class Mammalia; order Primates; family Pitheciidae; genus Cacajao; species Cacajao melanocephalus. Next base: position 5,608 of record CAUYLG010033651.1, read on the forward strand.
CTATTTTACACAGGAGGGTAGATAAGTTGTAAAACAGGGCTGCTACTCAACAGGTTAGCACTGGTGGCTCAGCTGGGGAGAGAGCACTCCGGCCAGCGGACACCCACCTCGAAGCAGCTCTTCATGCACGGGGAACTGGGCAGGGCAGCCAGGCTGAAGGGCACTGCTAAGGCATGGGGGATGTGGCAGGAGGAGCCGGTGGGGGGTGGGGAGCAGGGCTCTGAAGAGTTGGGGTCAGCACCTGGGGGAGGTGAGAGAGGGGTGCAGAACTCATTTGTTCCTGGGCTGTTCTCGTGGGGTCCCTTTCCCCTCATTCTTCTCCCCACCTCCTTCTTTTTTTTTTTTTTTTGATAGAGTCTTACTCTGTCACCCAGGCTGGAGTGCAATGGTGTGATCTCAGCTCACTGCAACCTCCACCTCCTGGGTTCATGCAATTCTGCCTCAGCCTCCCAAGTAGCTGGGATTACAAGCGCCCACCCCCGTACCCAGCTAATTTTTTGTATTTTTAGTAGAGACGGGGTTTCACCATGTTGGTCTTGAACTCCTGACCTCAGGTGATCTGCCTGCCTCGGCCTCCCAAAATGCTGGGATTACAGGTGTGAGCCACTGTGCCTGGCCTCTTTCTTTTTTTAACACACGCGTCTCACTCTGTCACCCAGGCTGGAGTGTGCTGGCGTGATCATGGCTCACTGCAGCCTCCAACTCCTGGGCTCTAGTGATGTTCCAGCGTCAGCCTCTAAGGAGCTGGGACTACAGGAGCAGTCTAGGCCTCCTGGATGATACATGGGCAGGAGAACCAAGGAGCCGCAGCTGACAGTTGGGACAAACTGCTGGACACAGAAGGCCACGTGGACCATCAGGTGTTTCCAGATGTCATGGGGCTGTGATTACATGAGGGAACCTCGGTCAGAAAAGCAGAACCACGGCTGCGTGCAGTGGCTCACACCCGTAATCCCAGCACTTTGGGAGGCTGAGGCGGGTGGATCACCTGAGGTCAGGAGTTCAAGACCAGCCTGGCCAAGATGGTGAAACCCCGTCTCTACTAAAAATACAAAAATTAGCCAGGCGTGGTGGCAGGTGCCTGTAGTCCTAGCTACTGGGGAGGCTGAGGCAGGAGAATCGCTTGAACTTGGGGGGTGGAGGTTGCAGTGAGCCGAGATTGTGCTACTGCACTCCAGCCTTGGTGACAGAGTGAGACTCTGTCTCAAAAAAAAAAAAAAAAAAAAAAAAGCAAAAAGAAAAGTAGAACCACGCAGCCAACCCACAGAAACACGAGGGATGATGAATGGGGGTCTTAAGTTTGGGGTGATGTCACGCAGCAACAGATAACGGCAACAAGAGACTCCAGCTGTACGTACGTTCAATCTTCTTAGCTTATATTTGACTTGTCAGATTGCCTTTTTACCTCTTCACGTTTGCTTTCTTCTTTTCGGTCATCTATTTCCAAATACTGCATTTTCCATGGTATCTATTCACTTTTGTGCTTCTAGCTAAGTTTTCATTAAAAAAATTGTTTTTTTTCCTTATAATTCATTGCTGAGCTCCACAGGCAATGTTTTTATACCCTCCTTTTGTCTAGTTACCACATTTCTGGGCTTTTCTATTTCCTTCTCTCTCTCTCCTCTTTTTTTTTTTTTTTTTCTGAGACTGAGTCTCACTCTATCACCCAGGCTGGAGTGCAGTGGCACGACCTCAACTCATTGCAACCTCCGTCACCCAGGTTCAAGCAATTCTCATGCCTCAGCCTCCCGAGTAGCTGGGATTACAGGCACCTGCCACCATGCCCGGCTAATTTTTCTATTTTTAGTAGACACAGGGTTTTACCATGTTGGCCAGGCTGGTCTCAAACTCCTGGCCTCAAGTGATCTGCCTGCCTTGGCCCCCCAAAGTGTTGGGATTACAGGCGTGAGCCACCGCACCTGGCCTGGGCTTTTCTACTTCTGATTTATGCTGTTCTTTCACAGCTTCTGTCATCTTCTGAATATCTTTTACCTCATTTTGAAATATCATGGAGCAGCGTCTCCTGCTGGGTGGGCCTGTTTCTGGAGCACCTTCACTGCTGCAATGCTATGCAAATAATCTTTTTTCTTACAAATCTTTGTGTGAGGTTTAACAACACTCTTTCCTGCTTTTTTCTTTTTTGAGATGGTGTCTTGCGCTGTCACCTTGGCTGGAGTGCAGTGGTGTAACCTTGGCTCACAGCAACCTCTGCCTCCCGAGTTCAAGCAATTCTACTGTCTCAGATTCCCAAGTAGCTGGGTCTACAGGCGTGTGCCACTGTGCCAGCTAATTTTTGTATTTTTAGTAGAGACGGGGTTTCTCCATATTGGCCAGGCTGGTCTTGAACTCCTGACCTCAAGTGATCCGCCCACCTTGGTCTCCCAAAGTGCTGGGACTACAGGCATGAGCCACCACACCCGGCCTGTTGCTCATTTTTAAGAACAGGCTCCTGCGTTTGCAATGATGACAGGCCAGCCTCAAGGCCCCTCCTCTTCTGCTGCCCTGCAGTATCAGAAACTGCAGGCTCTGTGTAGCTGCTTCTGCCGTGTTTTCTGACCTCCACCTAGTCCAGCAGCTGAGCATTCCCCTTTCCCTTGGCTGTTCCTGCCCAGTTCGATGTGGATTCTTTCCTGTGGTGTCCTTAGTGGGGGGCACTGTTCCCCTGGAAGAAAGTTTCATCAGGTATTTCTGAGCGCCTCGTGGCCTTGGGCCTCCCCCGCACCCTCTAAGTCTCTATACTCAATCTCACACTGGAGCCAGTAAAACCTGCCCCTGTTTCTTGCTATGGGAGAGCTTTACTTCGGGGCAATTTTCTGGGTCCTCTGGTCTTGGTACTGTTGGAATTTCCCGTTCTCTGTCCTCTATTACCTCCTGCTTGGCTGCTAACCTCATGTGGGTGTTATTCTGTCTGTGGTTTGGCCCCACCCACTTGTAGTTTGGGATCCATGGGGACACCCTGATGCCTAGTTTTAAGACTATCTTAGTTTTCGAGGGGTGCTCTAATAAATGACCATAAACTGGGTGGCTTGACACAACAGAAATTAATTCTCTCACAGTTCTGGAGGCCCTAAGTCCAAAATCAGGTGGGGGCAGACCCAGCTCTCCCGGAAGGCTGCAGGGAAGGACCCTGCCTTGCTTCTCTCCAGCAGTCCTCTGCATCCCGTAGTCTGTGGCGCGTCATGACCACCTCGGCTGCCGTCACTGTGGGGTGTCCTCCCGGGTCTTCACACTGCCTTCCCTCTGAGCGTCTCAGGCTCTGAATCTCCCTCTCCTCATAAGGATGCCAATCCCTGGATTAGGGTTTACCGTATTCTAGTACAACTTCATCTTATTTTGATGACATCTGCAAAGATCCTCTTTCAAATGAGGTCACATTCACAGGTCCCAGCAATTAAGGCTTGAACACATCTTTTTGGAAGAACACACTTCAACCCACAACAAAGAGGCTGTGAGTTTTTTTGTTCTCTTGTTTTCCTGTTGCCATCCTGGTTCTGTTTTTGTGAGAAGCTATGTGGGAAATTCAAAACCAATGCTGCCGCCGCCATCTTTCTCTACCAAGAACCTTGTGGTTGTGTTCTAGGCACTCATTTCCACAGAACACCGCTCAAAACTTTAGAGACTAAAGCCCAGGCAAAAAGTGATGCTCCAGAGGTAAAAGGAAGTCCTTACCTCTGAGAGGTACGAGACCTTTGGTGGAGCTCCTTTCAGGTCTAAATGAACTAATCTCATCTTAAATGGCGTGGAACCTGACATTTCAATATTTTCTGTGAACTCCTATGGCAGTCTCCTCGGGGACTTCTTCCTAGTGGAGAAAATCAGAGTTATCAACAGGGGCAGAAGCTTCTCCCTTTGCCCTTCCCCTTATATTTTGTTTCAGTTCTGATACTGGCCAGTGGGTTTTTTTTTTTTTTTTTTTTAGAGTCTCACTCCGTCACCAGGTGCCAGGCTGGAGTGCAGTGGCAGGACCTCAGCTCACTGCAACCTCTGCCTCCTGGGTTCAAGCAATTCTCCTGCCTCAGCCTCCCCAATAGCTGGGACTACAGGCGTGCACCACCACACCCAGGTAATTTTTTGGTATTTTTAGTAGAGATGGGGTTTCACCATGTTGGCCAGATTGGTCTCGATCTCTTGACCTCGTGATCCGCCCGCCTCAGCCTCCCAAAGTTGGCCAGTGTTTTTTTGTTTTGTTTTTGTTTTTTTTGAGAGAGAGTCTTGCTCTGTCCCCAGGCTGGAGTACAGTGGGGCAATCTCCAGCTCACTGCAACCACTGACTCCCTGGTTTATGCTATTCTTCTGCCTCAGCTTCTGGAGTAGCAGGGATTACAGGCACCCACTACCACACCCATCTAATATTTGTATTTTTTTTTTTTTTTTAGGAGAGACAGGGTTTCACCATGTTGGCCAGTATGATCTTGATCACCTGACCTCATGATCCACCTGCCTCGGCCTCCCAAAGTGCTGGGATTACAGGCGTGAGCCACTGCACCCGGCTTCAGTTTTAATACATTAACTTGGAGGAAACTCATTTTGCTAACAGGAAAATGAACCAGAAGTCTACCTGCATGTTCAAATATAGAGACCTCTGCTAATTGTGATTTGCTGCTAAAACGAAACAGCACTGGTTTCTTTATAAGACGGTTATGACCTATAATAACACAAGTAACTGCAAAACAACTTTGTTTTAAAGACCTTGTTAAACTAGATGTACTATGTATTTCACTATGTCAGTGAAAACAGTCCCGCAGAAGCCTCTAAACATCTTCTTATCAGGCCCCACGATATGACGCTTCTCTAGGAAATTTATCCTAATTTTAGATAACGTTAAAGCTAATATGTATTTCTAGAGCTCAGATCAGCTTGATTATAAGGAGGAAGAAACTGTAAATATGACTCCAGCTTGGAGAAAACTGTCTAGGATTTAAAGTAAGCTGATAATTTTTAAAAAGCCCCAAGTGCATCAGAGCTGACTGTAGTTATCATATTGAATAAAATCGGCATCCAAGGAATCACGAAGCAGCTGGGGAAGGCTAAAATGTGTTTGTTTGTTTTTCCTATCTATTATGAAAGCATAGAGGATTGGGTGAGAAAAGGAAAGAAAACCTTGGTACGTCAGACAGATTCAGTTCAGTAATTCAAGCCCTGATTCTGTGTCGGAGGCTCCTGACCCTAAGGGATCTATCGGTAACTCAGCAGGGCAGGCCGGTGGAGCTCACGGACACTAAGCACTTTCAAGCTTTTACAGACGACACACAGTTTTCACCGACAGGCTCGGTGCAAGCCTCTCCCTGCAGCCCCGCAACGCCGCTGCGGGACAGCCACGCCGGGGTACGCCGCCCCGGAGCCCGGCCGTCCCTCTCCAGGTGCAGACGCGGGGGAAAACGCTTCCAGCCGGGAGCCGCCCTGCCGGGCGCGCACAGCCAGCGCAGCACCCGCACCTCACCTGCGCCTCCGCGGTCCCGCGAGGTCCGGGGGCGCAGCCAGGCCCGGCCGCCCCGCCCACGCGACCGCCGCCTCCGCTCCGAGCCCCGCCCCGCTCGGCCGTCGATTGCTCGGGCCTGACCGCCAGCCCAGGGGCCGATGGCCGAGCGCGTCGCTCTCGCGTCCCTGCGCCGCGCCCGCCTCGCGCTCCCTGTCACGGCGTTAGTGCCCGGGCCTGGCGGTTCCCGCGTCTGGCCCGGCTCCAAGGCAGTCTGGCGCGATGGCGCCTCAGCGGAGGGCCGCAACCAAGGCGCCCGAGGGCAACGGAGCGGCCGAGCGCCGGAACCGGAGCAGGTAGCGGCGAGGATGGGAAGGGCGCGCGCTGCTTCGGCTGACGGGACCGTGGAGTGGGCGGGGCGGAGCCTTGCCCTACGGGGTGGGGCCAGGCGGGGCGTGGTCTGCCGCGGAGGGCGGGGCCTACCGCATCCCACGCTGGGAGCAGGGCAGGTGCCGGCGGTGGCCGCCGTGGAAGACCACAGAGGCCCACTGACCCCGGAAGGGGATGAGAAAGAGGAGGAGGATTTGCTCCCAGCCTGCTGAGCTGCTGCTGCTCCGGGAACCTGCCGTTTGGCTGTCGCTGTCCCGTGGAATAACCCGCCCAGCAACCTGGAAAGTCCGCCTGAGCCGGGAGCCTGCGCTTTTAAACCGCGAAGCCTGATTTTCCCATGGAATTCTAGAGGTTCGCAGAATTCCTCCATAGAGGAATGGCTTAGTTTTAGGATTTTAAAATGTTACAGGTGATCATTGGTTTGCAGGTATTAGTGAAGGATCCTCTAGCGTGCAGAATAGTTTCTCGCTTGCTTAATATTAATATCTTGCTCTTTTGGGAGTGCCCAATTCCCCTCTATTGACGGGTTGCACATTGAAGCCGTCAGTTGAGGAATATAAGGAGGACGCCTCAGGTTTGGATAGGCTAGGCTACAGTAACTCTTACACATCGTAGTTTGTTCGTGAGATTTTTATCCCCTTTTCATCTCAGCTGCTCTTGGAGTCTGCTAGGTAAGATCTTAAATGCCTCATGCTAGTTCACAGCTATAATATTTTCTTTTTCTTCTTTTTTTTGAGGCGGAGTCTCGCTCTGTCTCCCAGGCTGGAGTGCACAATCTCAGCTCATGGCAACCTCCACCTCCTGGTTTCAAGAGATTCTCCTGCCTCAGCCTTCCGAGTAGCTGGGATTACAGGCACCTGCCACTACACCTGGCTAATTTTTGTATTTTTCGTACAGATGGGGTTTCACCATGTTGGCCAGGCTGGTCTCGAGCTCCGGACCTTAAGTGATTCGCCTGCCTTGGCCTCCCAAAGTTCTGGGATTACAGGCGTGAACCACCGCACCTGGCCATAGCTATAATTTTTTTTTAAGCCAGTCAAATTTAGCAGTGGGGGGTTGTATACCAACGATGGTGACACTAAGGTTAATAAGTTCTGGGAACCCACTACCGTCAGACTAGCATCCAGCCATAATTGTATTAACACAAATGAATGACCTAGAGATGATTTATAAGTATTCTACCTTCTCCCAAAAACAAATCTCTCCAAAAGAATATTTCAAGTATAAACATACATCTATGTATGTCCTTCAAATACATAGAGAAGTTATTTAATTAATACATTTAAAAATTTTTCAGTTAAGTTGTGTATTTTCTGAAATGCTGAGTAACAGATTTTGTCAGCACGGAATGGTTAGTATAGAAATATAGACTTTTGAGGCTGGATGCAGTGGCTCTCTCCTGTAATTCCAGCATTTTGGGAGGCTGAGGTGGTCAGATTACTTCAGGTCAGGAGTTTGAGACCAGCTTGACCAACATGGTTAAACCCGTCTCTACTAAAAACACAAAAATTAGCTGGATTTGGTGGCGGGTGCCTGAAATCCCAGCTACTTGGGAGGCTGAGGCAGGAGAATTTCTTGAACCCAGGAGGTGGAGGTTGCAGTGAATTGATATCTCGCCACTGTACTCCAGCCTGGGCTAGAGTGAGACTCAGTTTCAAAAATAAATGAATAAATATAGCCTTTTTTTTTTTTTTTTTTTTTTGAGACAGGGTCTCTCTCTCTCTCTCTCTCTCATCCAGGCTAGAGTGAGTGATATGATCATGGCTCACTGAAGCCTCCACCTCTTGGGCTCAAGTGATCCTCCCACCTCAGCCTTCCAAGGTGCTGCTATTACAGCTATGAGCCACTGCACCTGGCCAATATAGAATGTTGTATTTATCCTGAGAGAAAGCATCCTGAAATGTGGTATAGGATATTGCTCAGAACGTGCTCTAGTGATTCTCTGAAAAACAACACCCCACTCTGTAGAAAATGCACCCTTGGTGTTAATCCCACACTCAAATGACCAATGTCTCAGTTTGAATAACACTTCAAAACAGACAAGTCTTTTCCAAGTCTGAGTGGGAAACAAATTCATTCACTATTTACTGTTTTCCTCAGAGAAAAATAAATCTCTATATGTTAAAAAAAAAAAAGAAATATTGCCCTAATATACCTTAAATGAGCCTTTATTCAAGTTTTGGAAATACACGTGTTCAAAGCCGTTCTCAGTGGTGGGACAGGCCAAACACCTGCTCCTTGGAACAGACGCGAAGCTTATTTTACAGGAGGGGAGTGAGTGTGGCCCTGATGGGTAACTGAGCTCTAGGGGGCTGACCTCTGCCCCAACCTGGAAACAACCTTCCTTTAGTGGCCCTGGTCCTTAGGGTTCACCCCTGGGTGGAGGTCCCCATCACTACCAGCCTGTGCTAGAGCAGCTGCACCACAGGGCACCCCATCCTGTCCCATTTTGCTAAGCAAACCCGTTAAAAAAATCCTTTTGTTGTTGTTGTGAAACATTTCATATTAAAGTGGCTTCTATTTATTTATTTAATTTTTGAGATGAAGTTTCACTCTGCCACCTGGGCTGGAGTGCAATGGCACAATCTTGGCTCACTACAACCTTTGCCTTCCGGGTTCAAGCAATTCTTCTGCCTCGGCCTCCCGAGTAGCTGGGATTACAGTCATGTGCCACCATGCCTGGCTAATTTTTTTTTTTTTTTGTATTTAGTAGAGACAGGGCTTCACCATGTTGGTCAGGCTGGTCTTGAACTCCTGACCTCAGGGGATCCACCCACCTTGGCCTCCCAAAGTGTTGGGATTACAGGCGTGAGCCACTGAGCCCGACCTAAAGTGGCCTTTATAAGGACCATGTCTGGCCTTTTTGTTTTTCCTGCTTAAAACCTATGAGTCTCTATGGCAGTGTTTCTCAAACTCTTGGGCTCAGGAGGCAATTAGAGACCACTGAAGGGAAAGAGAGGGAATCGTTTGTGCCTACCGAGTGGACAGTGCCGGCCCCAGGCAGGAAGCCCTCATTTCAGGGGTGAGGTGTGGGTGGAGGTGGTGTCATGGTGCATTCGCTTTGATGATTGGAGGAGGCATCCCAAGGCCTTTGTTAGGACACCTGGTCCCCTTTGAGAAGATCTTCTGCCCCCCTTCCCCTTTAACTCCCCACAATGCTGAGCTGTTTTCCACCTCCACGCCTTGGCAGCAATCCCCTCCTCTGCCCAGATGCCTTCTACTTCGTGTCCCCAGACTCTTGTGACACCCATCAGGAAGCCTTCCCTGACTCCTCTGCACGGTGCTATGGTTTGACGCTTGGGACTGTGGCCTCTGAGGCCTCCACTTCTTCTCCCTTGCTGTCCCAGTAGCCAGGCTGAGTCTCTGCTTGTCCAGCTCTGGGAGGACATGTCATCCACAGTACAGTCTGCACAGGGGTCCAGCTGCCTGCTGCTAAGAAGCCTGGCAGTCTCTGCCAGATTTGGAATTCCAGGGGTGGAGAGGTGATGGGTCTGGCTGGAGTCAGGCATCCACCCTGGTCTAAGAGGCTTGGTGGGCTGGAGGGGTTGGCTGTTGTCAGGGGTGGGGAGATCTTTGTGAGCGGGGTACCCCAAAACTGTAACTCCTGTGGGAAATACTCTTGTATCTGCACAGCGTGGCCTGTGCTGCTACTACTAGGCCGTGCATTTAGTTGGAATTTGCGTGTCATTTATTGAGTGCTGTGAAGTGTTGAGGGTGTGTGAAAATAGAAGGCAGGTTCCCTGCTTTTCAGGAGTTGGTCACAGACTTGAAGAAACAGAGTGTACCTCCGTGAAAGAACACTGTCATCTCTTTTCTCACGTTCTGCCTGCCCTTCAAGACCTACAGCCCCAAAGTCTTTCCTGGATAATGGAGCTCACGGCTGCCCCAGTTAACACCCACATAGACACACAGACATTTGCAATGTCAGTGTGGGCTGTTTGAGCTCGACGGTTAGCCCTGGATTGTACAGAAAGCATCTTATTCACAAATCATGTGTATGTGAATTTGCAAATTTGCACCTGGTGTGCTCGGATTATCTTCCTGGATGGCTTGGTTCATGTCCTGCGTGTGCGTGTGCCGGGAGCATGTGTGTAGGGGTGCGGCAGCCATTTGCGGGTACAGGCAGCGTGATTGGAGACAGACTCCTACAGAAGCTTCAAAACAGGTGCTCCTGGGCCTGGCCAGGGCAGGGTAGGAGTAAATTCAGTCAGCCTTGCCCGTCAGATGGGGTGGGGTTACACACAGCCCTGCTGTGCCTCTTCGGGGGTGGGTGTGGCGGCTCCTGGGGAGCCTTGGTGTGGGCAGACACTTCCCTTCCCACCCCCTGTATTGTGGGAGCCTGCCTGGTGTGGCTGGCCAGTGGGATGTGAGTGGGATGTGAGTGCGACTGCGGCTTTTGGGTTGACGGAAGCCCATCTCCATGAAAAGTCAGTGTCCCTAACAGACGTTACGTGGGCACAGCCTGAGGCCAGTCATCACTGGATGTGAGCATTTCTCTGGCCTCGCTTCATGTTTGGGTGATGTGGCGTGTTTTCTTTTCTCAGCACCAAGAAGGACCGAGCCCCGCGGGAGACGCAGAGGCTGTGGCAGAGGCCGTGGCTGAGGACCGCAGGCCTGGGGGCCGGCCTTGTGCTTACCGCATTCCTGCTCTGGAGCAGCCTGGGGGCTGACGACGGGGTCGCAGAGGTCCTGGCCCGCCGTGGTGAGGTCCTGGTAGGGAGATTCATCGAGGTGCCCTGCTCTGAGGACTATGACAGTCACCGGAGGTTTGAAGGTATGGTGCCGCGGGCTCTGCAGTAGTTCAGGAAAGCAACACGTTAAAATGAGACTCAGTGTGCTTGAAGGACGTCCGCTGCTGGCTGCAACGAAGGGGTTGAAACTGGGTTGGATGTGGTAACCCTGGGGTAGCAGATGACTTCCCCTCTCCTGCAGGCTGGCTAGTCCACACTTGGCTGGCAGTGCAGGTGTTTCTGCCCTGCCCATCACTGCCCAGCCACGGTCAGCGTTTTAGTAAGCTGTGCTGTCCAGTGGAGGAGATGGTTTGCCTTAGAAAGATGGGAATGAGAAGGTCAAAATCAGAAAAGTTTTTTGACTGGAGAATGCGGTAGAGTTGGTGAATGTTGGGGAAAATGTAACAAGGAACGGCCAGCTGCCTTTCCGCTCTCCTGTGCCTCAGCTCCCCTCCTCCACTCCGGTTCTGCCTGGGCCTGAGATGCGGGTGGTGCTGGTTCCAGGGGAGCCAAGAGCCGAGAGCAGCCAGCGCTGCGGCCGGGGTCAGCACCCTGGAGAGCGCACGGTCCCGAGCTGGGCGAACCGGCCCGGCCGCTGCAGACCCCACCGCCTGCAGGCCTCCTGTGGCTGCTTGGTTTTCCTCAACATTCCATGCCACCTGGTTGTATTCTTAGTTTTAAAAATTCAGCATGCGCGGCTGGGTTTTTGAGACAGAATTCCGGTTTCTTAAAAATTTAGTTCAATGCTTTGTACTTGAACCAAGAAAAAATTGCAAAGTTCTTCCACCAAGGGGCGCCATTGTGATGCACGAGAAGGTGGTCCCAGCCGCGCCACGAGAGGCATGGACCGCCAGGAGTCAGGAAAATGAACGGGTTCTCTTTTCTTTTCTTTTCTTTTCTTTTCTTTCTTTCTTTCTTTTTTTTTTTAAGACGGGGTTTGTCCATATTGGTCAGGCTGGTCTTGAACTCCCGGCCTCAGGTGATCCACCCGCCTTGGCCTCCAAAATGCTTGGATTACAGGCGTGAGCCACCACAACTAGCAGAAGTTCTCTCTCTGACATCCCAGCTTTCCAAAACGGTTTTTTGAATGTTAGCACCTAGGAGAAATTTTTCTTGCTACCATTCATACTTTATCGACATTAAAAACAGCTGGGGGCCAGGCATGGTGGCTCACACCTGTAATCCCAGCACTTTGGGAGGCCAAGGCGGGCGGATCACGGTCAAGGGATCGAGACTATCCTGGCCAACATGGTGAAACCCCGTCTCTACTAAAATATAAAAATTAGCTGGGTGTGGCGCGCACCTGTAATCGCAGCTACTCGGGAGGCTGAGGCAGGAGAATTGCTTCAAGCTGAGAGGCAGAGGTTGCAGTGAGCTGAGATCGTGCCACTGCACTCCAGCTTGGTGCTTGGTGACAAAGTGAAACTCTGTCTCAAAAAATAAAAAGTTGGAATGGCCTGGAGCAGTGGCTCACCCTCAATTCCAGCACATTGGGAGGCTAAGGCTGGATATCGCTTGAGGCCAGGAGTTCAAGACCAGACTGGAAAACATAGTGAAGCCCCATCTCTACAAAAATAAAAAATGAACCAGGTGTGGTGGTACACGCCTGTAGGCCCAGCTCAGGATGCTGAAGTGGGAGAATCACTTGAGCCTGGGAGGTTGGGAGGTCGGGGCTGCAGTGAACCTAAGTGTACCACTGCACTCCAGCCTGGAACAGAGCGTGATCCTGTCCCGCCCCAAAAAATAAAAAAGTTGGAATGAGGGAGGGGTGATGGGAAGTCCATGTTTAATGGGTTTGGGATTTCACCTGGGGGAGGTGGAAAAGTTCTGGAGGTGGTGCTAGTGATGGCTGCACAATGTGATTGTGGCTGATGCCACCAAACCTTGCACTTTTAAAAAAACTTGGTTGGCCAGGTGCGGTGGCTGACACCTGTAATCCCAGCACTTTGGGAGGCCAAGGTGGGCGGATCAGGTCAGGAGACTGAGACCATCCTGGGCAACATGGTGAAACCCTATCTCTACTAAAAATACAAAAATTGCCTGGGTGTGGTGGCGCATGCCTGTAGTCCCAGCTACTTGGGAGGCAGAGGCAGGAGAATCGCTTGAACCCAGAAGGCGGAGGTTGCAGTGAACCCAGGTTATGCCACTGTACTCCAGCCTGGCCACAAAGTGAGACTCTGTCTCAAAAACAAAACAAAACAAAACATCTCGGCTAAAATGATAAATTCTGTGTTGTATGTATTTTACAATAAAGCAAATGGTTTAATGTATTTTCTGGGAGGGAGGGACAGAGTGTCACTCACTCTGTCGCCCAGGCTGAAGGGTAGTGGCGTGATATGGGCTTACTGCAGCCTCCACCTCCTGGGTTCAAGTGATTCTCCTGCCTCAGCCTCCTGAGTAGTTGGGACTATAGGCACCTGCCACTATGTCAGGTTAATTTTTGTATATTTGGTAGAGACAGGGTTTTACCATGTTGCCAATTTGGTCATGAACTCCCAGCCTCAGGTGATCCACCCGCCTCGGCCTCCCAAAGTGTTGGGATGACAGGCGTGAGCCACTGCACCCAGCCTGATCCTTGTTATGGTTCTTTTCTCAAGCCCTGGTCTTGTCACACGCGTGCTTTACATGTTCTGAGGCTCAGTGTTCTGCTGCAGATTGAGGGGGGCCCGTGGGGCCATCACAGCTCTCACCATCACTGCTGTGGCTTCCTGTCCTGGTACCAGGTCAGCCCAGGATCCTGTGAATTACACTCACTCACTTCCCATTCTTGGGATCTCTGTCCTTGAGGCTGAGGCTGTTTTAGGACCACGATTCTGTATATTTTGTCCAGTTTTTAGTTGTTTCAAGCAGGAGGCTAAATCCGGTTCCTGCTACTCAACCTTGACCTTAACTGGAAGTCTCAAATCCCCAGTATCTTGATATCTTGATTTATGGTGTTTTCATTATCATTTTATAAATATTCCCTAATTTCTTTCTTTCTTTTTTTTTTTTTTTTTGAGACAGGGTCTTGCTCTGTCACTCAGGCTGGAGTGCAGTAGTGCAAACATGGCTCATTACAGCCCTGTCCTCCTGGGTTAAAGCAGTACTCCCGCCTCAGCCCCTCAAGTAGCTGGGACTACAGGCGTGCACCACATACTGGCTGATTTTTGTATTTTTTGTAGAGACAGGGTTTTGCCCATGTTGCCCAGGCTGGTCTTGAACTTCTCTTGGGCTCAAGCAGCCTGCCTGCCTTGGCCTCCAAAGCGCTGGAATTCCAGGCATGAGCCACTGTGCCTGACCTCTAATTTCTATTACTATTGTTTTTTAACTCATGAGTGACTTGGAAATTTTTAAAATTTCAAAATGCATGGGAATTTTGGTCCTTCTTTAAAACATTGACTTCTAACCCACTTGAATTACAGTTGGGTAATGTAACCTGTGTGAAACAGACTCTTTGCAATTGGTTCAGACTTTCTTCATGGGCTGATATGTGGCCTGTGTTTGCTCATGCTCCTCGTGTGTCTGGGAAGCATGTGTGTCCCAGCAGCAGACGACGTGTGTGGGTGTTTCTCCTGACCCACGCTCATGCGCACAAATTTTTGTCGCCACTTCCTGTCTCCTTCACCCACCCGTCACGGAAAGAGGCGCTAGACTCTCCACGGGGTGTGGGCCCGGCAGCGTCTCTGTTTTGGCTACAGTGTGCCATAAGGTGGTGGTGTCTGCTATCTGCCGCCCCTTCCCCTTCCTGCCAGTCGCTCCTGTGCCACAGGTGACCCCCTTTTCCCTCTAGCGATTCTCGTTGCTGATATGGAGGCCACAGCACAGACCCGTGTGGGTCTCGTTGTGTTCGCCTTTTGCTTTCCACTTTCCTGTGTCCTCATGTTTCGCGGGGTAAACCTTATAAAAATGTTTTTTTTTTTTTATAAAAAACCAGCTCCATGTGGGGTTACTGCTGTCTCACTAACTTTTGTTTTTTAAAATAAAACACCAATGTCCATTAGATCATTTAGCCACGTGTGTTTAACTACAACTCCCCTTCCCTGATATTCAGCCAAGTGGAGCTTTGTTAATCTCCTGGGACAAGGCCCAGAGAAAGGAACCAAGGTCACCGCGGCACCTTGTGGTCCTCGGGTCCAAGCCCCTGGTGCTGGCGCTCAGCAGTGAGCGTGAGGCTTTTATTTCCATGTCCTGGGAGCAAGGCTCCACGTCCAGGCTCAGGACTGGCTTTCCAGGCAGGACGCAGGGAGAGGGAAGAAAAGCAAATTGCGGAGTCGTGGTCGGCCTGTGTCCTGGTGCTCGTGGGCTGCCGTCTCATCGGTCAGGCCTGGCCTGTGGCCCGCCCAGCACACAAAGCCAGCTGCATTTGGTACCAAACCACCGGAGTGGGTCGCTGGGCCCCTCTCTGACGCTCTACTGTACCCTGTGCATCTGTGCCTCGACCGCCCTGCCCCTGCCCTGAACACACTAACCCTGCTGTGACTACACTGCCCCTGCCCCAAACACCCTGCCCTGTCCACCCTGCCCCTGCCCCAATGACCCTGACCCTTTCCTGTCCATGCTGCCCCTGCCCCGATGACCCTGCTTCTACGACGACGACCCTGCCCCTGCCCTGACAACCCTGACCCCCATCTGAGCTTCTTCTTCCTCCTTCCTCAGCCTCTGCAGGTCACTGAGGTATGGGGAGAGACAGGGATGTAGGGAGCAGTTTGCTGTGCCCTGGGGAAGGCCTGGAACTAGACCCACAAGCTCCACTCTGGTGGCCTCAGGAGAGTTTTCTGGCACTGCCTGTGGGTGTCTGGACCTGCAGTCAGTGATGGTTCAGGAATGCTGTTGAGGCCGTGTCTGGGGCTTCTGTGGCTTTCCCCGGGTTTGGTGCAGCAACTGGTGCTTCTGGATTAAATCTCCAGTTGGAGCCACTGGAAGCCAAGGATGCCCAGTGAGACGTTAACTCCAGACGCGCTGCACAAAGCGCACATACGCTGGAGAGCTGCGGTTGCGTGTCTGAAATTCACATTTGACCGGGTGGATTAGCAGCTCTGGCCCCATCCCCTGGAAGGGTGTGCGCCAGCGGCCTTGGAACTGCCTCTCACCCGGGCTGTCCCCTCCCAGGCTGCACCCCCAGGAAGTGCGGCAGAGGTGTCACTGATGCCATCATCACCAGGGAGGAAGCGGACCGGATTCGCAGGTAACCACCCGTCCCTGAGCACGGTGGGATTTAAACAAACACGCAGAGTCATGGAGTGGGGCTGGGGTGGGGCAGGGCATTATTAGTAATAAATTGGTTTTAAAGATTTTATTATAATTTCATAAGAATTTCCTTATGTGCTGTCAAGGCCCAAGCTCAGATTTTCCGATTTCAGGAAAGCAGGCCATGGCCCTTTGTGGAGCCATAGCTGAGTGAGCGCCCGGAGCCCCGGGCTCCTCTGCAGGGGTCGTACCGCCTCTGGGGGCTGCTGCTGAGTGCCCCGTGTTCACCGGGGAGCCTCTGGGAGGCTGCTTGATGACCGCCCAGTGTCTTCCCTGAGACTGCCTCAGGGCAGCCCTTCAGCCGACCTGGCTGAGACCTGTGGCAGCACAGGACGCCACTCAGAGGCAGCTGGCGCTGGACTTTTCTTATTGAGATCTTAAAAGGAAGTTTCGGTTTTCCAACCTCTCGTTGAGATGGTGTGCAGCCGTGGGCCACTGCCCCACTGAGATTCCTCCCAGGGAGCCTGCCCCTGAGGATGCTGCCCAGTGCCATGTGGGGTTACTGCTGTCTCACTAAGGCAATGGCACATCCCTGCTCGGTGTCCACGGGTGGCTCCCAGCACCTGCGACAGCTTGGGGTGGTCCTCTCATGTCCAGCACGGCCGGCGCGTGGTCATCTTTCTCTCACCACAGGCAGGGCCTCGATCTCCTGAGCTGGTGAATCTCAAAGCTGCCCCCACCTGCCCAAGGTCCCAGGAGAGACGGGGAGCAGCATCCCCCAGATGCTCCCCAGGCTCCTGAGCTTGGTCTAGGTTGCTCTCGATGTTGAAGATGAGAGATTAAATCATTTTTATTATTATTATTTTTTGAGATGGAATCTTGCTCTGTCACTCAGGCTGGAGCGCAGTGGTGCAATCTCGGCTCACTTCAACCTCCGCCTTGGGTTCAAGCAATTCTCCTGTCTCAGCCTCCCAAGTAGCTGGGATTACAGGCACCCACCACCACCACGCCAGCTAATTTTTGTATTTTTAGTAGAGACAGGGTTTCACCATGTTGGCCAGGCTGGTCTCAAACTCCTGACCTTAGGTGATCCACCACCTCAGCCTCCCAAAGTGCTGAAGCCCAGCCATTTCTAAGCTGAGTCAGGTATTGACAAGACAGAGATGACTATTGTCGCTTAGGCACTGAGCTTTGAGGGTCCTTTGGTCTAAACATTTGTTTACATGATAAATATTAAACAAGTAGGACCCACTAACATTGCATTAACTGTGCTGATTGATGTTTTGCGTAGATGATACATTATAGACAATTCTCATAACTAAATTCTGAATTATTTTCTTCCCACAGCATAGCTGAGAAGGGGCTCTCTCTGGGAGGCTCTGACGGAGGGGTGAGCTGAATGTAGTTCCTGCCTCCCTTTTTTTTTACACTTTAACTTTGCTCTCACTTGGAGGGACAGGGCACAGACATGCAGGGTCCCCTGGTGCCCCCAAATGTAGGTGGGGCCAGCCGTGGTGTTTCTCAGCACCCACTGCAGCAGCTGCGCCTGACTGAAGCCCATACGGCAGCCCCTCATTGGGAAGAGCATGTCCTTAGATGTGTGTGGCCATCTCTTCACGGCATATCATAGCCTGCCTGGCTCCAGGTCACATGGGGGGATGGAGGGGGTCGGAAGCAGGGAGAGGGGTGGGAACCCAGTGAGGAGATGGCTGTGTGCACTGGACATGGGAGAGCCCATGGAGCTGCTGGGAAACAGCAGAGCCTCCGTGGGACAGAGACGCTGTGATGCATCTCGATGCCTCCATGGACGCCCTTCGGGGCTGTGGTCCCCTGTGTGATGCTGCAGGAGGTCGGCTGGTGGCCTTGCAGAGTGTGTCCACCTGGAGCCCGTGGACATGATCTGATTTGGAGAAGGGACCTTTGTAGATGTAATTAACTTAAGGCTCTCAAGATGAGATTATCCCGGATTTAGGGTGGGTCCTAAATCCAATGGCTAGTGCCCATAGGAGACAGAAGCAGGGGGGAGATTTGAGAGAGTGGAGGAAAAGGTCCCCTGAAGACAGAGGCAGAGAGGGAGCCCACGGCCACGGGAAGTGGCAGGCAGGACCTCCCCTGGAGCCCTGGGAGGGAGCAGGGCCCCTCCCACAGCTCGATTTTAGACCTCTGCCCCCCAGAGCTGTGAGAGAATGAACTTGTGTTGTTTTATTGTGGTTTTTTTTTCTTTTTTGAACTTGTGTTTTTTTTTTTTTCAAAAGATGGGGTTTCACCATGATGGTTTCACCTCAGGTGATCCACCCACGTCGGCCTCCCAAAGTGCTAGGATTACAGGCGTGAGCCACTGCACCCGGCTGAACTTGTGTTGTTTTAAAGCCCCAGTTTGTGTTACTGCAGCCGCAGGGAACACGGAGCCACCGCCCGCTGTGGCCTCGCCATCCTGATGGGCAGCGGCTGGGAGTTGGTCCACGGCGCTGCTGATGTTAGCACGAATTCCCATGTGGTTTTCTCAGGGTTATTTTCTTCCTTGGTGTGTGGAATTGTCTGAAGATCTGTTTCTCTGTGTATCTGGTGATCATTTTGAGTTATAACCATTGCGTAGACCCAAGTCATTCCGCGTATTTGAAACTTCTAGGAAGATTAATTTATAGACTCTTCCAGAATTTCAAAGTGTTTTTTTTCTTTTTTTTTTTTTTTGAGATGGAGTCTTGCTCTGTGGCCCAGGCTGGAGTGCAGTGGTGTGATCTCAGCTCACTGCAACCTCTGTCTCCCAGGTTCAAGAGATTCTCCTGCCTCAGCCTCCCGAGTAACTGAGATTCAGGCGCCCGCCACCATGCCTGGCTAATTTTGTATTTTTAGTAGAGACGGGGTTTCACTATGTTGGCCAGGCTGGTTTTGAACTTCTGGCCTCAAGCAATCCACCCATCTCAGCCTCCCAAAGTACTGGGATTACAGGCGTGGGTGAGCCACCTTGCCTGGCTGGTCTGGGAGGATTTTA
>CAUYLG010033652.1:0-20522 GCA_963573385.1 Cacajao melanocephalus
GGTCAAATGGTATTTCTATTTCTAGATCCTTGAGGAATCACCACACTGTCTTCCACAATGGTTGAACTAATTTACACTCCCACCAACAGTGTAAAAGTGTTCCTATTTCTCCACATCCTCTCCAGCATCTGTTGTCTCCTGAATTTTTAATGATCGCCATTCTAACTGGTGTGAAGTGGTATCTCAATGTGGTTTTGATTTGCATTTCTCTAATAATCAGTGATGATGAGCATTTTTTCATGTGTTTGTTGGCTTCATATATGTCTTCTTTTGAAAACTGTCTGTTCATATCCATTGCCCACTTTTGGATGAGGTTGTTTGTTTTTTTCTTGTAAATCTGTTTTGGTTCTTTGTAGATTCTGGATATTAGCCCTTTTTCATATGAGTAGATTGCAAAATTTTTTTTCCCATTCTGTTGGTTGCCAGTTCACTCTAATGATTGTTTCTTTGCTGTACAGAAGCTCTGGAGTTTAATTAGATCCCATTTGTCCATTTGGCTTTGTATTTTTCTGTCCTTTTCTTACTGTTCTTTGGATACACTGGCCTCCTCATTGTCCCATGAGTTGACCAGACACACCCCTCCCTCAGAGCCCTTTCATGGTCTGTTTCCCTTTCCCAGGAATGTTCCACCCACAAACACTCCTAAGCTTTGCCTCCTTCCAGTCTTTTCTAGAAAGTCATCTACCAGTGAGGCTCTCTCTGGGACACTCTGTTTAAATTTCCCTGCTAATTTTTCTTCTTAGCACCAATTACAACTATTTACCATATATCATCATTTCTAAGATTTTTAAAAATATATATTCACATTTTTAAATCAAGACTTACCATAGAGTTGATTATGTCCTGACTTGTGTTATTCTAAGGACAGGCTTGGATCTGAAGCACTAAATACCCATCCTCATACCCCAATCATTAACTTCATCACACTTTGTGGTTATGTATTTGCTCTGGGCTGGGCAGCCAAGCAGACCCAAAGACACCATGGTGTACACAGGAGACAGGACACAGTGGCACTGAAATCACAAGCGTCAACTTTAGCTGGCGCATATTTGTTTATCATTAAATTTCTTTCTCAGTGGCCCAAAAAATAGTAGTGCATCTTACAATCACTGATATCTTGGACTTGATAAAAGATGACAATGTTCTCACTTACTGTGTGTCTCTGCCCCTAGAAACTAGTCTTCATGGCAGCACATAGTTCTCCAGAAGGAATAAAAGAAGAACAGAGTAACCTTTCTAGATATGCCTGGTACATAGTACGACTTGAGTTCATCATTGTTGAATGAATAAAGCAAGAGAATAAACAAATACTAAATGCAAATGCAATAAAGTAAACTATTATAAGGTTCTTCCCTTGAAGTTATAACCACAGACAAGTTTAAAATCATTTTTTCAGGATTGTCCAAGTGGCTTTGTGGCCAGAGCTGATCTTCTTGAAGTGATTAGTGACATTAGTCTCCAGAAAAGTTCTAACACTCTTTACCCTATGTCCCCCTAAGAAGGAGTTTGGGATATAATCAAAGCCAAGGATGCCACTAGGGTACCATGCTGTGAAGTATGAGTGGCTGGCAAGTTTTCTGGAGCAAGAGTGAAGGAACGGCTTTTGGCATGAGGAGCAAGAGTCAGATGAAGGCACCTGCATCTGTGTGGTATATTCTTGCCTCAGAAAGTCTTATGTTCCTTTGAGATGCATTTTTCTTTCTTCTTCCACATTGGGCACTACTGCAGCAGGAAGAGCCAGTAGGAGAAGGAGGCCCACTGACCCCTGAAAGGCCGAGCAGGAAAAAAGACTGGGATAGTAAGCGGCACCTCAACTGGCTTCTTTGATCTTTGGTGTCTTCTGTGGTCTAAGAAAAAAATGGCCCCTTTCCTTGGGGAGCCGGGATCGGTCACATGCAAGTTATAGGTATTTTTTTGACCCAACTCAGCTTTCCAACACTGAGATTCCCTACAGAGATTACACACCAAAGACAAATAGTCATAAATGGTGATTTTCTTTTTTCCAGAAAATCCCCTGCAGGTACTTTGCATATGATATTTTACATAAGTTGGCAGCTGCATGGAAAGAAGGCAGTATGACATTGTTTGAATATATTTTTCTCTCATTACAAGGAAACTCTACAAACTGAATCTTTATAAAAAGGTAGTAATGTGACTGTGTGTCTATAGAGCCCTTATCATCCAGATTTCTGTATCTTCAAAATTTATTATGGTGCCCCACAAATAATTAATACTCAAAAAATTTGCAAGAGAAAGTATAGTTTCATAATAAGTAAGCAAATACTCACTGACAAATTGCCTTGACGTTTTTTCCCTACCACCTTAAATTGAAAAATTAAGAAGCATAACGTGATTTTGTTTAACATTGGGCAGGTCACTTTTCCTTCTAGACTTCTGTTCTCCCATCTATAAGAATGAAGCATGAGCCATAGGATCCTTAATACTCTCCTACCTCTAATGTTTAATAGATCAATGCAATTCAATTTGCCAAATTTCCAATCACTGTTTGTTTTCTCCAGTAACAAACTCAATGAGCCGATGTCCCATCATGTACAATGCACTCAGAGCTCTCTCAGTATACATCCAAGTGTGAAAAGAAGTATTTTGGAGAAGAGAAAACTTTCCAAAAGTCCCTATTTGCCTCTGGCTAAGCATTTTTACTCCCCAAAGAATTCTCATGTTTTTGAAATACCTAAATGAAATATTGCAGTATTCTTTAGTCTTTTAGCTTGTAGAGGCAAGAAGAATTTCCCTCCTTCTCTAAAGGTTCCAGTTTGCATCTGTTGAAATGAGTTGATAATAGACAAATTAACAAGAAAAAGGGTACATAAATTTATTAATGTATACATAAACACACGATTCCTGCAAACACGAGATTCAAGGAAGAACCAGATGACTGAGGTTTTTATACTATCCTGAGACTACATAAAGAATAGGGGTTCAGGGCTTCTTGGGGGAAGTGGCATTACAGGCTATGAAAGAGTCAGGAAGGAAAGCATGGTGAGCCAAAGCTGACTTGTTAGGAAGATACTAATCTCTCAGGTAGCGGCTCTCAAAAAGAATAGATGGTACCTGGTGATAAAAGATTTCTCTGTCAGACCTTTAAAAGCATCATACTTTCAGTCACCTTTTCTTGTGAGTTAAGTTCTTCCTGGATTGGGATAAAACAGATAGGGAACTTCACAAAGAGCCTGTTTTCATTGTGGCTTGCATCACTGTTTACTTCACTGAAGTAGATTTGCTCTACAGACACAAATCTCTCCCACAAAGGACAGCTTTTCAGAGGTATTTCTGTGTCTGCAGCCCCTCTGAATCCACATAGAAATATGCCAAGGAAGACTATTTGGGGGTGCCATGTTTTGGTTTCCTTCAAGCTCTTTGGCCAATTATATAACCACAAACAGCTTTAAACTCTTTGGTCTATTACCCAACCACCAACAGCTTTACGCAATGTGCTGATGAACTGTCCTGCAACAAACTCACTATTGCTTGTGTCTGTCCAGGTTCCCTCTGTTCTGATTCAAAACCTCTTCTGTTTCTGGATTTCTCTTCTACAACTCCCCTGTAACTCTTTGACTTGCATGGAAGGCCCCTAGCCCTCTGGCCTAAACTTAATCACCCTGACCTCACTTTACTGCCTCCACATACTTAACGCTTCAGCCAAACTCCCTTTCTGAAAACACAAAAAGAATGACTCATTCTGCAGTTGACTGGATATGAGAGGTTAAGAGGGTGGGGGATTCAGAACTGACTCCTAGAGATGAAGCTAAATGAAGTATGTGATCACCATTAATGCAGCACTACTCATGGACAAGAAAGTTAAATGGAGAGAATAACACCTCACCCCCAGAAATATGAGATAAGATGTGATATATCATAAACTAAGTAGTTGCCTCCTGTGGAACTATTGAAATAACAATATTATCTAAAATGTATTGCATGTCAACCACATACCAGGCTCTGGACTGTCATATTCACACATTTTCATTGGTATACATTTATCATGTTACACTACATGATATTTTGAAATGAGTCCACAGCGTAGAATGGCTAGATCAAGTTAATTAACATATGCATTACCACACATAGTTTTTTGTGATAAGAACGCTTATATCTACTGTTTTAGCAATTTTCAGGAATACGACACATTGTTAGTATAGTCACCATGTTGCACAAAGATCTCTTGAGCTTATTCCTACTATCTAATTTGAATTTTGCCCCCTTTATCTTAGCTAATTTGATATCACAACCCTCTAGATGTAGACATTATGATTCCTATTTTACAAACAGACTTCTAAGGTTCAGACAAGGGCAAGGCTATACAACTTATTAAGCAAAAGATCTGGGATACAAACCTAGGTATAACTTTAATGATCTTGCTCTTTTCCCCTTATGTCGTATTGCCTAAAAATAGGAATTTAAGTAGGGTCTACATGAAACAGAATAATACATATATACATATATCCAGAATAATGGTACATACATAAGGCAGACATTCTTTAAATACAGAAACTTAAAGTACCACTGCTAGTGTCTGAAAAGTTAACAACATATTTCCCTCACTGCCATTTTTCAAGATCAGTTGTATTTTCCCCATTCGACAGATGAATAAATCAAGAAAGGTATATTACGATCGTTGATTTGCTCCAATCAGCAGATTATTTTTGTTTATGCTTTTGTTATAACATAACAGTTATAACTTCATTAGCTTCATATGTATTTATTTGGAATGCCTCTGTCTGACAGTAATAGAAAACCCAACTTAGAGTGGCTCTGAGCAATAAGAAAGATATTAAATTATCTCATGGAACCAGAAGACCATAGCTTTCGTTCTGGGGCTTAACTGGGTTTGCAAAGACTGATGCTCTTTCTAATCTTCCTGGTCAGCTACACTCGGGACCTTGACTCCTTTTTATAATCCTTTTTTATCACCTTAGGGAAACGGAGAGCTTCTACGACTCCATTTTCATGCCCTTCCAATGATGTCCCTCTCAGGAAGAAGGGAAGATGTGCTAAATGCTTTCTCTCAATAGACTCTGTCTTTTTATTTGGAAATGAAAATTCTTGTGGGTCTTCCAGGTATGTCTCTTTGGGCAGAATTAGGTTGTATAGTAAACCAAACACTAGAAAAAAATATTAGATTTCCATAGAAGCTTTAGGCCAAAGAAAATCCATTTTTTAGGGGATGACGAGGGGCTTTCTTTCATTAAAAAAAAAGCCATGCAAATGCCTACCAGTCAGGCGGAGATTAGAACTTGGGTCCCCTATGTTTCTGTCAAGAATGACTAGAGAATTACCTCCTGCAATCTAAGCCTGATCACCAAGAACCACCAGCAAATCCACCACTCAACTTTGAAGGCTGCTTTCATGATGCACAAGGTATATTTTGATGTCCGTGTTTTAACGCACAAATAAGAGTGGATTGTTAGTCTCAACATGTTTTCCAAAGCCAAAACATTATCAACAGATCACTCTTCAGATGAAGAGGAAAACAGTTATTTGGAACATGGCTCACAGCCTGAATACCATTTCACACCCAGCCTCAGTCAGGCGTAACCACAAACCGCTCTATCCCAATGGATCCAACTGGGTACCAACACAAGAACCGTTGATGTGGAGTAAAGAGCCTGCATCTGGAACCAAGATTGGATTCGATGCCAGGCTCTGGCACTTACACCCTCTGTGAACCTCAGCTGTTCTATATGGAGACAGGGAAAACTTTCAGGGCAGGGACTGTGCTATGATCACCCCTCCAGCTTCAGTTCACACCAAATGGCTAGTACACTGTTGAGACTCAATAAATACATTTATTCACATATTCATTCATTCATTCATTCATCAGGGCCAAGTCTTATCTAGGTGGTGGAGATACAATAATGAATAAAACAGACATATCTCTTTTCCTCACAGCCTCAGTCTAGCTAACAGATGATACAGACAAGAAGATAAGCAGGTACAGAAGGGCATAATAGGTGTCTCTATGGGAGGGAGAGTTGTCCTGTGGGAACACATTGAAGACAAGTTAGAAGGCCATGGGATGCTCACTTACGAGATGATGTATAAGCTAGGCTTTGAAGTACAAGTAGAAATTATCCACATTAGGAGGGAAGAGAGAGGACAAGCACCCCAAGGAGATGAGACAAAGACCTGGAAGCAAGAGACAACTATATGTCTCTGAGGAAGTAAGAATAATTTAAATTGACTGGACTGTAAAGCACACATGAGTTTGCAGTTGGCAGTAGGGTGGGGTGGTGATCGGTGTTAGGGATAGTGAGAGTAGCAAGAGATGGGGCTGAAGAAGCAGGCAAAAGTCAGATGTGAAGTCCCGAAAAAAATTTTTGTTCAATATCCCAAATGCGGGAAAGGGCTTCAAACAGAAGAATAAAATGATGATATTTGCATTTTTTTACATATTGCTTTGGCTGCTATGTAAAGAATGAATCAGGGGAGGCAAAGACTGGTAATATGGAGATGAATGAAAAGGCTATTAAGATATCCCAGGCTAGAAATGATGGATAAAAATATACAATGAAAATAACATTACCTGACCCATCTTTGTCACAGGCTTGTTCATGTTTTCTTCCCTTTATCCATTGACTAACTCACCCAACTGCAATTTATTAAGCCAGGCACCCTGCTACAGGTATGCATTGGTCCGATCACAGCTATCAAGGGTTCCAGTCTAGAGGAAAAGACAGGCTGGTGAGTCAACCATTACATTGCTGTGACAAATTCTGTAAGAGTAGAGTGGTCATCTGGGTGTTTTCTGTTCGTTTTTGCTTATTTACTTCACCTTTTCCCCTTTCTCCTGATAACACTGGCTCTCTTTTCTATGGGCAATCCCATAGAATTCTACGTGGTTTGAGTACAGATAAGCAACCAAGCAAATCTGTCCCCATGACCATAGAGATGATTTAAGTTGGTGTATATAAATCTACAGAGACAGGCAAGGCTCCACCACCATATTTAGCAAATGTGCACTGAGAGAGAGAAGGTCTGTTTACATTAGGATTTTGACTTGTAAGGACAATAAAGACACCACTGCCAAGGGTCATGTTGCCTCCACACTCAAATTTCCTGCTGAAATTAAAACTGGGGTAAACAGAGCCAAAAGGTAGAAAGAAAAAAATACACCAATGCCCTAATTATAACATTTAAACCTTTGGATTATCTCCATCATCTCTTTAACCCAGTTATATGAGCCAACATTCCCCTTTTAGGACTATACAAGCTTGAACTGGGTTTCTGTTGCTTACATTTAGAAGAATCTCAATATAAATGGATTCCTGGAAATACAAAGGATGCGGAATATAAAGTTGCTCGTAGAAAAAGAATAAGTTTCCCAGAAGAGGTGATCTTGAGCTGAATTTTAAAGCATAAGAGGATAGCATCTTCCAGGTGGTAGGAGTAGAAGACAGAGGCATTCCAGACACAAAGAATTGTATATACAAAACTTGAAGGCATAAAAGACAAAGGAGTGGACAGGGAAGCTCAAGTTTTCTAATATTGTATAACACATAAACATAAACGGATAAGTGTATATGTGTAGTGAGCTGTGGGAGGATGGAGAGGCTAGAGCCGTAGGAAAGAAAGATCCAAAGGGGTCTCCTTTTTCTACTGTGTACACGTCTCCACAAACTCATATATAATTGGACTGGGGAGTGGATATATGCTAAGCTGTTCTCTCCTGATGAACTTTAAGATCATTTTGAATCTGTTTGCCTCTTACTTTCACATCTAAAATCTGTCTTTGCGTCTCCAAGACTTGTTCATGATAGCCCCTGGATTTTCAGTTTTTCTTATTCCTCTTATTCTCTAAAATCCTTTAAGACTCTATACAAACACTCTTGCCTGTAAGAAGCCTTCCTTGATTTTCCCAGGCAGAATCGTGCCG
Organism: Cacajao melanocephalus; assembly: GCA_963573385.1. Lineage (NCBI taxonomy): Eukaryota > Metazoa > Chordata > Mammalia > Primates > Pitheciidae > Cacajao > Cacajao melanocephalus. Next base: position 7,895 of record CAUYLG010033652.1, read on the forward strand.
TTCTGGGATCCCATACCCTTGGACTATGCCTTTGTTAAACACACATTTCATTATGTTTCACATGAAACTAATTTTTTATGTTCTCAGTATTGTGGTGTCTTTGAGAGTACAGACCTTGACTTTTTATCTTTGAGGAGCCTAGCATAGTGTCTGGCCACTAGAATTGTCATAGAAGTGCTTTTAAAAGTGATGTAAGTGCTAACAAAAAAAACTTTAATCACCTCCAAGAGTTTCAGTTTGAGCTCAATAGCAACACCAACAATGAAAATCCGAAGCCTAAGATTATCGTTTGAACTTTCTGAGTTGGGAGATAGTTACAAATCTTTAACTTCCAAAGCTTTTCATTAAAACTGGAGGAAAATGTGATACCAGTTGTGCTCACAGTATTTCAGCTTGACAGTTTCTGGGCTTAGCTGGAGTCAATGAATGAACCTAAATAATGGAGAAAACCCACCCACGAGGCCTTTTGAAGCGAAAAGAAAAGTGAGGGAATCTGACCATCTTACTTCTGGGCTTCTGCGACGGTTTTCAAAGGGCCATACAGGTAAAAAGGGAAAAAATACACTCATCTCGTTCCAAATTTGCAAATAATATATGTTATTAAGGCCTCATAATGACAATCATTTGAAAAATTGGGTAATTTTCCATCTTTTATACAGATGTCTTAGTGTCAGGCAGATTCAACTTATGGGAGGTCTTTCTGCCAATATGCCTCATTCACTGACCATTCAGCAGGTGGAAAGCATGAAACAGATTCCTTGGGTGTAAAGGAGTCTAAAAATACACGTACTTAAGCCTGAAAGATTTGAAAATTTGTCCTGTGTCCTTTTTCTGCAAGATGCAAAAAACATACCGATTCAGTCAAGTGTCTTGATAATCAGCCAGCCCCTCAGGGTGGCCCAAAGGGTAAATACTGTGCTCACTAGGCCCACCCTTGTGGGCAACTTCCAGGGCTAAGCTAGAGAGGCCAGAGCACCAAACTTCATGAAGTAAAACACAGTACTTACAAATAAAGTCCATAAAACCTTAATACAAATATGGGTCATGCTTATGTTGCAAAGTTAAGTTTAAAGAAATGACTCAAGTGTACTTAGCATAAGAAACCATCTATACACACAAAGGCATATAGACATGTGTGCAGATATGTACCTCTGTGTGTGTGTGTGTGTGTGTGTGTGTGTGTGTGTGTATATACATATATCTGCGTATTTTGTGTGTGCAGGCTGTGGCCACTGTCACAAGAGAAAGACTCTTGGCACGTTTACTGCAGCGTAGGAGCTAGACCACAGCCTTGCTGATCCAAAAGAAAAATACTCTCAACCTACTCAGAAATGGCCAAACCTGAGTGTTAGCCTGACACTAACTAAATTAACAGGGAAATAACAATGCATTCTTCCACAGTAAACATTCCATTTTAGCAGCCAGAATCCTTATGTATCCTACCAAGACATTCTGCTTTCCTAAGCTTGAGATACAGGGAAAGCCACCATAATAATCAGAAGGTTGCTGAGTATCTCAGTTAGGAATCTCAGTTGCAAATGGCAGAATTCCTGATCTAAAAGGACTAAAGCAGTTGTCTGTGTAACTGAATATTAATACTTCAAAAGAATATCTTCAGGCACGATTTGACCAGGGCAGGGCCCAGTTACTTTCTCTCTGTTGCTCAGCTCTTCCTCCCTCCCTGTTGGCTCCTTCCTCAGACAAGATCTCTTCTTGGGACACAAAAAAGGATGCAGCAGATTCAGATCTTGCATCCTCTCAAATCAAACACTGTGGATAAACAGCGAGCTCCTTTTCCAGAACTCTATCCCAAGTTGTTTTGCCTATGCAACATGTGCCCATCCTTGAGTCAGGCAAAGTAATCAGAGAAAGATGATACCCAGCTGTGCCTGGTCCCAAGTGCTGGAAAATTAAGTCTCACCAAAACCAGTGGAATAGGAATACATTAATATACCACAGATATACCTCACAGATATTACATGCTTGTTTCCAGACCACCACAATAAAGCAAGCCATATAAGTCCTTTGGTTTCCCAGTGCATAGAAAAGATATGTTTATACCATACTTGTAATCTATTAAGTCTACAACAATGTTATGTCTAAGAAAAACAATGTGCATACCTTAATTTAAAAATACTCTATTGCTAAAAAGTACTAATGGTTGTCTGACCCTTCAGCACATTGTGATCTTTATGCTGGTGGAGGGTCTTGCCTTGATGTTGATGGCTGATGACTGATCAGTATGGTGGTTGCTGAATGTTAGAGTGACTGTGACAATTTCTTAAAATAATACCACTGTGAAATCTGTCTCATAGATTGACTCTTTCTTACGCACACACACACACACACACACACACACACACAAATTGACATATTATGTGATGCTGTTTGATAGCATTTTATCCACCATAAAATTTCTTTTAAAATTGGAGTCAACTCTCTAAATCCTGTTTTACCAATTAAGTTTATAAGCCTTAGTTTGTAATTTTTTAGAATATTTGTAATATTTTTATAACATTTGTAATTCTTTGTTATCATTTCAACCATGTTCACAGTGTCTTCCCCAGAAGTAGATTCCATCTCAAGAAACCACTTTGCTAATCTCATAAGAACATCTCCTTATTTGTTAAAGTTATCTCATGAGATTTCAACAGTTCAGTCACATCTTCTAGCTCCACGTCTAATTCCAGTTCTCTTGCTATTTCCACCAAATCTGCAGTTACTTCCTATAATGAAGTCTTGAATCTCTCGTCATCCATGAGGATTGGAATCAACTTCTTCCAAACTCATGTTAATGTTGATATTTTGATCTCTTCTCATAAATCATAAATGTTCTTAGTAGCTAGAATGGTGAATCCTTTTCAGAATGTTTTCAACTTATTTTGCTTAGTTACCTTAGAGGAATCACTATCTACAGCAGCTATAGTCTTACAAAATGTATTTATTAAACAATAAGACTTGAAAGTCAAAATTACTCTTTGATCATGGGCTGAAGAATAGATGTGTTAGCAGGCATGAAGGCAACATGAATCTCCTTGTACATTTCCACCAGAGTTTTGGGGTGATCAGGTACATTGCTAATGAGCATTAATATTTTTTAAAAGGTATTTTTTTCTATTAGTAAAACTGCAGGTGTTTATAATGAGCTTAAAATACTCAGTAACCACGCCATAAACAAGTATACTATCATCCAGGCTCTGTTATTACATTTGCAGAGCACAGGCAGAGTAGGTTTAGCATAATTCTTAAGGGCTCTGGGATTTTCAGAATGGAAATTAGCATTGGTTTCAATTTAATACCACCAGTTGCATGCCTGACAAGAGAGTCAGCCTATCCTTTGAAGCTTTGAAGACAGACATTGACTTTTCTTCTCTAGCTGTAAAATCCTGAATGGTATTGTCTTCCCATAGAAGTCTGTTTCATCTTCTCTGAAAATATGTTGTCTAGTGTAGCCACCTTCATCAGTGATCTTAGCTAGATCCTCTGGATAGCCTGCTACAACTTTTACATTATAACTTGCTGCTTCAGCTTACGCTTTTGTTATGGAGATGGATTTTTTCCTTAAACCTCATGAACAAAACTCTGCTAGCTTCCAAAATTTTTTCTGCAGCTTCCACACGTCTTCTAGCCTTCATAGAATTGTGGAGAGTTAAAACTTTGCTCTGCATTAGGCTTTGGCTTAAGACAGTGTTTTGGCTGTTTTGATCTTTCCAGACCATTCTAACTTTCTTCATATCAGAAATAAGGTTGTTTCACTTTTTATCATTCATGTGTTCATTGGAGTGGCACTTTTTATTTCATCCAAGAACTTTTCCTTTGTATTCACAGCTTGGCTGTTTGGTGAAAGAGTTCTGGCTTTCAACCTATCTCAGCTTTATGTGTTCCTTCTTTGCTAAGCTCATTCATTTCTAGCTGTGATTTAAAACAGGAGATGCATGACTCTTCCCTTCACTTGAACACTTAAAAGAGACTGTAGGGCTATTAATTAGCCCAATTTCAATATTGTTGTGTCTCAGGGAATAGGGAGGCCTAAGGAGTGGGAGAGGGATGGCAGAAGGATTGGTTGGTGGAGTGGGAACAACACACACAACATTTATTAAGTTCCTCATCCTGTCTGGTCATAGTCTGTGGTACACAAAACCAGTTACAATGGTAACATCAAAGATCACTGATTGCAGATCACCATAACACACATAATAACAATAGAAAAGCTTGAAATATTGTGAGATTGACTAAATTGGGACACAGAGACAAAGTGAACACATGCCATTGGAAAAATGGTGCCGACAGACTTGCTCAACTCAGGGTTGCCACAGTATCTGTGAAGTGCAATAAAGCAAAGCACAATTAAACAGGCATGCCTTTATTTTGATAAGGCATTTAGGAGACCAAACGTGCATAAACCACCCTGCAAAAGCCTAAAGGCATAGACGGTCACTAAATGGTCTTTGCAGAAGAATAGTTAGGTACCCACAGAGCTTGTTCTGCAGAGTAAGACAGTGTGTCAGGATGGGGCTGATTTTTCAATGGCTCCAACAAAGACTCTGAGCTCTACACCCGTGGGCCTCTTTGTCCACCTTTTCTCCACGCAACACTTCCTGATGTTGCTTAATAATTGTCATTGTTAAGACAGAGTTGCTTAATACTTCTTAGCTATGTGTTCAGTCAATATCAGCTCGAAGGGGTGCCGAGTCGTAAGTCTGAACAGAGGGGTACACATCTAGGCCTAGTCTGGTGACAGTCTTTTCCATGTAAGGCAGATGCTTAGTTCTTTCACCTCACTGGCTGATTCATCCCCACAAGTAACTGCTAGAAGGCACAGATAATACATCAGTTTTCCCAAAGGAGGAAACTGAAGTCCAGATATGAGAAGCATCAGATCTAACACTTGAACTCTTTATTGCTGATTCAACTGAGCAATCTTTTCATGCTCTTCACTCAGGAGCCCTTGCCCCATGACATCTTTCTCTGCCTAGTTCTTCCTCAGTCAAAACCACTAATTATCTTAACCTTTCCTTCCTCACAGAGCATTGGTGAGGATTCCACCTGCCATCGGGACAGACATTCTCTAGGTTAAGGTCCTAATAACTAGCTGTGCAACCACCTGAAGACTGTATTAAAGCACATGGAAATCAACACCAGCATTCGCCTACTTGCCTGTGTTTCCTCGGGGCTTCCCAGTGCTGCCACTGGCCATGGTGATTAATGAGTTAATAACAAAGATGAAAGCTTTCGGGTGCTTGAGCAGAGGGTAGCTGTCCACCAAAATGGATTAGCCTGGTCCACCGGGTGTGGCCCTGAAGGGAGAGCTGCTTTTTGTTCCTCCAGGGACCTTGTTTAGCACCAATCACCTTGTCATAAGGATATATTAAGGGGAAAGCAATTCTGGCTGCCTGCTCAGAAACACTGACCACTCCAGCTGCTTGATGATTCTGAATTTGCAGAGCTGGTCCTGCCCCAGTGGAAGCCGTGCAGAAGGGGAGCCGAAGGTTTGGCTTCTTAGCCTGCTCTAGGGTTAATTCAATATGTGACCTTGGAGAAGTCACTTCCCTCTGAGCCTCAGTTTCCTCACTGAGAAGAATATAGGACTAGGTGATCCCCAAGACTCTTTAAGAGAATCTATAACCCTATTATTTAAGTTACTAAGTAAACTGTCAGTAACAGCAACTCATCACCCTCTCTCGGAGTATTTGCTGTAAATTGGAGTCAAAGACTTTCAGTCCAGGCTGGGTTTCCCAGTTTGACACAACAGAAGAGTCACCTGAATTCAGTGTTAAACTCTCAGTCTCCAGTGCCGCCTCACACAGAAAGGATCATAATCTCCTCAGAAAGACTCTAAAATCTGTGTTTTTAACAAACATCTCTGGTGAATCTCTCATGGCTCAAATTTGGAAAACACCGAGATAGACTCAGTGGTATGCGTGTGGCAGCTACAGATCCCAAACTAAAGGATCTCAAGCTTGGCTACACATAGGAATCATCTGGGAGAGTTTAAGCCCCTGCCACCCTGGTATCATCTCCAGAAATTCAGACTTAATTGGGCTAGGGTGCAGCCTGGGCTTTCAGGGTTTTAAAGGCTCCTGGGGTGATCCTGATATGCAGTCAGAACTGAGAATCTCTGCCTTAAACCTAAACTGTGTGTGATTCCTACATTTTCAACATTCTTCCTCTACCACCACTGGGGTAAGTGGAAGTCCAACAGAGCTCAGAAGTTCCTATAAGGACAACACTGTCATCCAGCACCTGGTAGAGACTCAGACGACAGAAGGACAGATTCTTGTTTTTCATGCACCAGATAGCAGCAAGGGATGGACGTCTTCTCATGCAAACGGGTGCATCAGTTGCTCCCTCGATGTTACTGGGAAAGTGGGACTCACACTATGCCTATTCACATCACAAGTGTTCAATGAACACTACTTGTATCGAGGATCAAGAGAGTTTTTAGGAGATCAAAGGAATCTTCTCACAGTCTCATGATACATGACAAATAATTGCCATTGGACATAGTTACATTTGCATTCAATTTTTTAAAAAGCAGAAATGGTGGTAACTTTAGCTATCATTTTCTGATCTCCAACCATATCCTCTGTACTGGGATAGACCCAACAATCACTATCACTCACCTTCACCCCATCTGCAGAAAGGAGGAGTCTCCCTGCATGCTTCTTTAGAGGCTAGGAAACTCAAGTTCAGAGACTTGAAGGTCATGCTGCTGGCACAAAACAGAGGTCCAAGGCCTCATCTGTCACACTGCAGGCCAGCCCCAGCCCCCACACCACACCACCCTCCAATTTATTTGGTAGCTTGTTTTATTTCTGAGTAATAAAGTCTCTCCCTCTGCCCACCATCTAATTCCATATAATTTACATGAAAACGCTGTCACCAAAGCATTCTCTCTGTGGGAGACGTCGGCTCCCATCAGCCTTTTGAAATGTCTAGAGCAAAAGCTGGAAACCTGTCTTGTAGCATTTAAGCCATCAGCATATGTCTATTAAGGGAGAAGCATCCATTTTGAGAGTGATTTGACATTTTAAAAATGTCTATTTGTTACCAACAATACCCTTTCAAACGTTTCAAAATCCCCTAAAACCAACAAAATCAGCTAGCATGCAGGTGAGCCTATCTTTCCCATCACTGTCTGAGCAGTGATATTTCAGCACTGAAAGGAGATGTGTGTGTGCATATGTGTGTGTCTGTATGTGTGTGTGCCTGTATGTATGTGCATATGTGTAAGTATATTTGGAGGGCAGATAGCTGTGTATGTACCTGTATGTGTGCGTGCAGGCATGTGCTTGTGTGCAGACAAGACAGAGGACTCTAACAATGAAGTAGATGTAGGACAGAGACTAGAAGAACCTGAGTCCACTCATTTCTTTCATCAAGCAAAATGAAAGAAAAGTGCCTAGATCTGAAGCCATTATCAGCCTTTAAATCTCTGCTCTCCTTCAGTAACTTATCAACCAGCCTGGGACTCAGACTTCTCATCTGTAAAAGGACAACATAATTATTTATGGAATTGATTTTCCCCTTGATCACTTACAACTCTCAGCAGGTCATTTAATTTCTCTGTGCCTCAGTTTCTTCATAGGATTATTAGGATGAATAAATGAGTTAATAAATGTAAAACAAAATATGTGGAATATAATAAGCTTTGGTGTTATTGTTATTCCTAACTCAAAAAGATTATTGGTTTGTTTCACTTCACTATCTTAGGGAACAGATTAATGACACATTTCCTTTAATTGTCAAATTAGAAAACCACCCCCATGTTATAGATCAACAGAATATCTAGTCTTCCTTCTGGGGTTTCCCTCTTTCTAAAATTTTCATGACCTCTCAAACATCGTTGATAGACTCTACTAATCCACTTTGGTTTCAGGATTTTCTTTCTCTAGGTATTCATTGCTCCTGAGTTTCTTTTACAAAAAATACCACAGTTTTTTCTAAGCCTGGACACGGTCTTCTTCCTTAACATCTCCCCCAAAAATCTCGGTGTTGCTTGGGGTCCCTGCATGAGGAATAGGAAAGAATGAAGCAAAGTGTGACTCACATCACTTCCAAGGTTGTTCATGGGCCTCACAAACTGTTAACCCATCTTGGATTTCCATTTTGCAGCTGGAAGGCTTCCTAGTGGAGGAGGAATCCAACCCTCACCAATAAAAAAATCTTTGGCAATTTCCCCTTCTGGAGACCAGATGGCCATTTCCTGGTACCCAGAAAGAAGAAGGTTTCTTCCACAATCTTGGACCATATCCAGCATAGGCTGGCTTATTTTCTGACCCTGAAGGACAGAAAGCAGGGACATCCATTCTTCAGCAAATACTCTGGTCTTCCTTCTACTCACAGGGCAGTCTGATCACCAGAAACAGACAGGGCAATGGTTGTCTTGCCATGTGTTTAGCAAAGTCTGAGTTGATCAGTATTAAATAGCACTTCCTGAACATATTAAGAGTATAGCATAAATTCACATTTAGAAGGAATAGTTCTTCCAGGACCAGTTTAGAGAGAGATATACTCAACTTACATTAAAAAGCCAAATTTTCAGTTTGGCAGAATAGGTGATGTCTGTTTTACTGATATGTAATTCAAGGGATTCAGGAATAATTTTCCAAAAGATAATTAACATTCCTCAGCTGCAGGAAGCAATCATAGTCAGTGACCCTAAAATGTCCATATTCCAGTGAAAGAAAAAAATTAAAATCCTCTTTTCTGGACACCCCATCCAGGGTAGCCACTATCTTTGTAGGGCAGCCCGTGAATATGTATACAAGTAGATGGATCTGATTTTCCATTCTCTAATGATCTAACTTTTGCAGGCAGGAGTCGTCCTGCTGGACACAGAACATTTAGCAAATTAGGACACAGGGAGGCCCCAAGAGGATGACATAGACTTCTTTGCAATAGAGGTAGATGGATCCTGCAGCAATCATTCAAAAAATTTAAGAAATATCAATGTGTTTGTGGCCTAAGCTGGGTCATCAAGCTAGGTGCCAAGCTGATGTGGCACCAGACATATCAGGAGCATGCAGGTAGTAGCCTACCTCATACATTGTTGTTTGTATTAAATAAAATAACAAATGCAAAATATCAGCATAAATATTCATTCTCTCCCTATTACCTTCCTTATTTCTGCAATGCTCAGGACTGCACATTATTATATATCAGAAAGCCTCAGGCACATTTTGTACAGTAAATGATACAAATATAAAGCTGGAGTCTGTTGAGGAGGTGGATGACACCCTTCTGTTACCCCAGTGTCAAAGAAGGTCTGAGATTAAGGAGACCTCAGAGATCATGTTACACAATTGTCCTGCTCTACAGGCAGGGAAACAGATGTCTGGAGTGGTTAAAGAGACTGCCCATAGCCAAACAAGTGGCCTCTTTCATAGATGGGCTGTTACTCTTCAACATCGCATGGCCTCTTCTCACTCTCCATATACCTAACACGCACAGCCTTCAGCTTCTATGCCTTGCATCAGCACAGAGTACTGGCACCTAGTTTTCCATCTGTTGGTGTGTGCCTATTCAAATACATGAAGTTGCCATCTTCACTGAGTTATTCTCAGGAAATATTACATGGGCCGATGAGTAGAGAGAGAGTTCTTATAAGAACTAAGGTGGGGTAGAAGATACACATTACAATGTATCAAAGTCATGACCACTGGCATTTCATCTTTTACAATAAAAATGCTGTTTATATAAACTACAAATATGTATGTATGTATGAAAAAGGGAAAAAAAGATAAAATATCTCACATTTCTATAGTCAAGGAGATACATATGCACCTCAACTTACGATGGGGTTACATCCCAATAATCCCATCACAAATAGAAAATACCATAAGTTGAAAATGCATTTAATACACCTCACCTACAGAACATCACAGCTTAGCCTGGCCTACCTTAAACGTGCTCAGAACACTTACACTAGTTGTCAGCTGGGTAAAGTCACCTAAACCAAAGCCTATTTTATAATAAAGTGTTGATATCTCAACACTATTCAATACTGAATACTATACTGAATATGACAAAGACAATGCCTGTATGGGTACTTGAAGGGCTATTTCTATTGAATGCATAATGCTCTTGTACCATCGTGAAGTCAACAAAACTGTAAGTCAAACCATTGCAAGTTGGACAAATGAATACCAACTTCAGATCATTCCAAGTGTCTTTTTTCGACCCCTTCACACAGAGTGCTCCAAATGGTTAGAGAAAATTGCCTAACCATGAGTATTGGTACTACTATGATTTAATGATCATCAGACTCAAATAAGTTTAGTCCATATTTTGCATCCCCAAAGAGAGCAACACAAAGCACTAGCATCATTTCCAAGTGGGCACCTCATTATTTTATTAGGCTAGCCAATTCTGGGCAAAGAAGTAGAAATTAGGCCTAGTGGATCAAATGGTCATGTGCTCACTGGGGCATCTCCATAATGTAAAATGAATCAAAGACTGAGGCAACTTGTATGGTCCTCCTGTAAACGTGGTATGATGATGCTTGCAGGAACACTGAGGGCGGGAAGAAAAATGCATAAGTAGTGATTCCAAGAGTGACAAATCACCACCCCTCTGGAGTACAAGTAATCCAGTATAAATAAACTCCCACCAAGTAGCTAGCTGGGCTCCTTATGGGATGGTGCCCTATCAGGAGCTCAGTGTTAATCTCTGCAGCTGCATGGAACAAAGGCCTAGGTGAGTGTGAGCTGCTGCTGTCGGCTCATGCATAGCTGCTCTAAGACTCACTTCACAGGCACTGGGCTAGTTGAGGACAGAGGACAGTACTGACATCCCAGGACAAGCCTTGTGTGATGGTAGTTGAGAGCCTCCTCTATGTTAGGTGCTTTCTGGTGGGCACAATGTGAAATGCAAAGATTAGCAAATAGAATGCCCACTACCACAATTTCATTTCCTGCCTCTTTCTCAAATTTCTATGTTTTGGATCTTCTAATCATGCTCCTTTTAGGCTTCTGATCAGCCATGGAGGCCATTCTCCCTGCAGAGGAGTCTGCATAGTTCTGCAATTCAGGCCATGATTTCTAAACACCAAGTATATTAGTCAGCTTAGGCTGCTATAAAAAAAATGCCATAGTCTGGGCAGCTTAACCAACAGAGAATTATTTTCTCACAGTTCTGGTGGCTAAAAGCCCATGATCAGGGTACCATGGCTATTTCTGGTGAAGACTCTCTTCCTGGCTTGCAGATGGTCATCTTCTCACTGTATCCTCATATGACCTCTTCCTTGCACATGCAAAAAAAACAGAGAGACAGAGAGAGAGAGAGAGAGAGAGAGGAAGTTCTCTGATGTCACTTTTTATAAGGGCACTAATCTCATCATGCGAGCCCTACCCTCATGACCTGATCTATAACCTAATTATCTCTTGAAGGTGATTAAGACCCCTAATCAGTTGATTTTAAGTTAATCAACAGACAGATTATCCTTGGTGGGACTGAAGGAACTGGCTATAAAACTTTAAAACAGGGCTTAAAGAGTTCAGAAACAACCCCTCGTTCCCAAGAAACTTCAGGTCTGCCCGTAGGGTTATGTATAATCATCTTCCCTTTGACTTCCCCTCTGCCTGTCCTATGAACTTCAGACTTGTAGCCAGCCCCATAATTGCCAGGCCAATTCCTTCTAAAACTGGTCTACCCCTCTTATACAGAAAAACAACAGAAAGGTCAGTTGCAAGGAAGAGAGGTTAATTGGAGATGCTGGGATGAATATGAATAAGAAAGAAAGGCGTTAAAGGGCAAGAGACATGTTACAGTGTTTGTCCAGAGACAACATGTACTATGGACTGATCCAGAGTGGGATGGTGGGGAAGGCAGTTGCTGCTTCCATAATGAGCTTAATTCAAGTAGCCTAGGGTAGACACTATTGATATCCCCACCCAGACCACCTCAAATTCTCTTGCCAGTGCTGGGTGTCCATCCTTCAGTTTCTATAAGCTATGATGTTCTCTGTTTGCCACTACAACCTTCTTCAAAGAACTATCCTTAGGCTACTGTAACTATCTATAAAAAGAGGAAGAAATACATGACAGTTTATATATCCCTGAGATAATCTGTAACTGGTTAGCTGATGCTAGGTTATAAAAGTCCAGCTTCCTTGCCCCAAAATAAACTCCAGAGATCCTTGTGGATTAGGCTGAGACCTCATCTGAAATTTCAATGTTGCTTGCCTTCTTTCTCTTCCCTATCTTCCTTCTCTCTCTCTCTCTCTCTATCACTCTCTCTCCCCCCCCGACCTTTCTCTAGTTCCTTGGAGACTTTTCTTGGAGAATTCTTTCCACTTGGATCTTTGGCTTGGGGTTTGTTTCTGGGACACCCTAACCTAAGATAGATCCTCACATCCTAGGACCCCTCTAATGTCCATCTAAACATGGTTTGTAGGTTCAGAAAATGTCTATAACAAAACTACTCATGATGTTTTCTTTTCTTTTTGAAAGAAAGAAAAAGAGAGAAAAGAAGAAAGAAAGAGTGAAAGAAAGAAAAAAAAAGAATGTAAGAGAGAAAGAAAGAGGAAGAGAAAGAGGAAGAGAGAACGGGATTCTTGTTCTATTGCCCAGGCTAGAATGCAGTCTAAAAATGGGTATTAAAAACCTCTTTTATGCCAATAATTGTG
>CAUYLG010033656.1:0-103229 GCA_963573385.1 Cacajao melanocephalus
TCTAGCCTGGGCAGTAGAACAAGAATCCTGTTCTCTCTCCCTCTTTTTCTTCCTCTTTCTTTCTCTCGTACATTCTTTTTTTTTTCTTTCTTTCACTCTCACTTTCTTTCCTCTCTTTTCCTTTCTTTCAAAAAAAAAAAACATTTATTACAAAAATTAAATACATTCTTTCTTTTTAGTACATTGTGTTATAAGTTAAGAATTTACATTAACCATCAAATAAATATAGTGAAAATCAGAAAGTGAACTTCACTATATTAAGTAATACTTCTTGATATTAGGTGTTCTTTGCATAAAACAGAAATATACTGTAAGTTAAAAATGACATTATTATAAGGATATTGGGAATTTCATACACCTGAAGAAAGAGTTCAGAAACAGGCTTTGGAAAAAGCAGAAAGCAGAACAGTACTAGGTTATCAGATGCAAAAAATTAACCAAATAAACAAAAACAGTCTCTTCTGGGTTCATACGGTTTGGCTGTGTCCTCACCCAACTCTCATCTCGAATTGTAATCCTCATGTGTTAAGGGAGGGATCTATATTTCCCAAGTGTCGGGAGAGGGAGATGATTGGATTATGAAGATTGTTCCCCCATGCTGTTATCATGGTAGTGAGTTCTCATGAGATACGATGGTTTAATAAGTGTTTGGAAGTTCTTCATTTGTTCTTCTCTCTCTTGCCATCATGTGAATAAGGTCCTTGCTTCCCCTTCGCCTTCCACCATGATTTTAAGATTCTTGACGGCCTCCCCAGCCAAGTGGAATTGTGAGTCAGTTAAACCTCTTTGCTTTGTAACTTACCCAGTCTCAGTATGAGACCGGACTAATACAGGATTCTGGGTATGGCCATCTGAAAGCATTAATAACAATCATTATATGATGTTTATGTTTATATAATGATTAATAACAATCATTATAGTCCTTGAATCACTCCATTCAAGATTCAGTTCCTGAAGGGGAAGTTCAATTGTCCTGGCTGATCCCTTGGCTAGGAAATCTGGGACATCCTGACTGACCGTTCCATCTCCATGCCATGCAAAAAGGGAGATGGGGTCCATTTATTAGAAGAAAAGAATAGTTGCTAGAGAGAATCCTCAGATGCTACTTATGCACATATTGTTAAAGCGGATGCTGAGTGTCATAATGTTGTGGAAATCACAGGGAAGAATGCAAATAGTCCATGCTGGATTGTCAGATCTAGTGCAGTAGTTGGGATATTCATATAACTCAATTACAGATACTTCTTTTTTTGAGACAGCGTCTTACCCAGGCTGGAGTGCAGTGGTGCAACCACAGTTCACTGCAGACTCCACCTCCCATGCTCAGATGAGCCTTCCACCTCAGCCTCCCTAGTGGCTGGGACTATAGGCATGCACCACCACACCCAGCTAATTTTTTGTAGAGACAAGGTTTGTCATATTGCCCAGGCTTTTCTTGAACTCCTGGACTCAGGGGATCCTCCCTCCTCAGCCTCCGCTATGATCAGTGCTGGCATTACAGGGGTAAGCCACTGTGCCAAGCCTATTGCAGAGACTTTTAATGGCCTCCCGGGGTTTTCCTTAGTCTCTAAACACCTCACTCTAGCAAGAGCTTTGGACAACAGATATTTATATGTTCTCTAAATTTGTATTACAGTGTCTGTTATTTCAATCTCCTTAGTATGATGAAAGTAGGGACCTGCCCTCTATTTTTCTAAGATATACAGAGTGATGTTTTCAGATACATATACATTGTGAAATAACCACCAAAGTCAAGCTAATTAATGTATCCATCACCTCACATAGTTACCTTTGTGTGTGTGGTGAGAATATTTAAGATCTACTCTCAGTAAACCTCAGGTATAGAATATAGTAAGCTATAGTCACCATGCTGGACATTAGAGCTCCAGAACTTACTCATCCTACATAACTAAAACTTTTTGTACTCTTCAACCAACATCTCCCCGCCTCCCTCAACCCCCAGCCCCTGGCAACTCCCATTCTACTCTGTGCTTTTACGAGTTATATTTTGTTAGATTCTATGTATGAATGAGACAATGCAGTATTTGTCTTTCTGTGCCTGGCTTATCTCATTTGGCATCATAATGTCTTCCAGGTTCATTCATGTTCAGGATTTTCCTTATTTTTAGATTTAACAATATTCCATTGTGTGTGTGTACATGTATAAAGTAATATAATATAAATGTAATATATATGGTATAATATATAAAGGTGAGTACTTATACATTCATCTGTCATTGGACACTTAAAACACTTGGACTGTTTCTATATTTTGGCTACTGTGAATAATATCACAATGAACATGACAGTAGAGATAGCTCTGTGAGATACTGTTTTCATTTCCTTTGGCTATACCTGTAGCAGGCTTGCTGGATCATATGGTAGTTCTGCTTTTAATTTTTTTAGGAAACTTTGTAATGTTTTCCTTGAGAGTTATACTACATGCCTTCTATATTTTAAGATCTAAAATGAAGCAGAGTTTTGTGTGTTATGCATTCATTGTCCAACAAATATAAATCATATCTGCTTGTGATTTTCTGTCTATGCAAGGCTCTCAGAATGTCTATTTTCCTTAGAGAGATTTAAAATACATATCTAACACTTAACTACATATTGCAAAATGAATTCATATTGCAAAATGAATTTCAGTGGCCTTTTTGCTATTGTTGATATCAGAATCCATTTGATGCAACATTCACTAAGCATTGTAAGCCTCCTAGACCTTCTCAAGACTCCTTGCCAATCTGTTTCTGTATTGGTTTCTATCATTCCAAATTTTTTGCTTCTGTTGATATTGACAATGAATTATATAACCCCTTAAGCACTGGAAAAATGTTTTCCCAGTGCTTTGCATGTAGAAAGTGTTTAACATGAGTTAATTAAATGAGTTATTGAATAAAGCAGACTTGCTAGTCTCAACTGTTTTCTAGTGCCCATGAGTCATTACAGGTGTTTTCTTCTCTCCCTAATTACTCTTTCAACTGCTGTGTTTGTTTTCTGCTGCCTCAAACTATTTAAGCTGGGTCCTCATGTTCCACAATCAGTAACTGATAGGTTATTCCTTTCTTCAGTGCACTTACTGACCAAATCAATCTTCTTTCTTTTCCATTACTGCCAGTCCTTGTCCTCAACTGGCAGCTCCAATGAGGTAGAAATTTGACTCCAACCTCCTTCAGTCAGTGTGTCTCCTGTATATTAGATATACTTAGGTGGGATTGGGGTTAGGGAGTATTAAAGGATCATAGAGGACAAGGAGCATGATTTCTTTAGTAAAAGGCGAAAGATTTATACGATCTAAGGAGCATGATTTCTAAAAAGGGCTCATTTGGACTACAAGGGACAACTAGGATAAGGAAATGATTTTTATGAAATAAATCTGAGTATTATTACATGCTATGAGGAAAGAATAAAAAGAATAGGATATATTGAAAATATTGAAGACAAAATGTATGCCTGAGAGAACATGATCTTAAAGGCTATAGAAAGAGGTGAAAACTAATGCACATGTGATGGTATTAGCATTAGAAAAAAGGTCATTTCTTCCTTCGAGGAAAGTGGAAATGAAAGAACCAGTGTGGCTGTAGATAACTTTGGAGATAGAAAGAAAGAAATTCTCTATTTTCACTTTAAATAAGAAAAAAGGTGATCTGCTGAGATAAGTCAGAGAGATAAGGGAGACTTGAGGAGAAGAGTGAAAACATGAAATAATCAATTACCTTTGAACTTTTATTCATGAGGATATCCAAATGTCCTCAATGCAGTAAACATGCACTCTCAAATTTCTGGTGGCATAAATTGGCAAAATGTTTTCGTAAATCAATTTGGCCACTAAAGAATTCACATATTTGATTCCACTGACTAGTTTTCATAAAATAACTTACAATAAAGACAGACTTTATATACAAAAATGTTCATTGCAACATTATTCATTATAAAGAAAAATCCTGGAAGCACCCTAATTGTCCACATATAGAGGAGTGACTAAACAAAGTATGGCACATCCAAGTAACAGAACTCTATGCAGACATTCAAATGATCCTTACCAAGAAGGTTTAATTTAATGGGGTAATTCTTTTTATGAAAAATAAACCAATAACTATTACGTTAATTAAATACAGCAGAAATTAAATATAGAAGAAAATGAATAAAAATCATAATAGTATATAGAATATTCTCATATTTTATATACATTTTTCAGTATTTTTCACATTTTTTAAGAGATGAATGCTACTTTTGTCATGATAAAATACATACCAAACTTTTAAATGAATCTTTGGTAATTTATCAAGACTAATGTTGAAAAGGAGGAAAAAAATGAATGAAAAGGAGGAAAAAGAAGATAAAGTAGGAAGCAAGAAGTGCATATTCCTGTAGCTCAATTAATTAACAATATAGTACCTTTTATTTTTTTAATTTTTATTTATTTTTTATTTTATTTTATTTTTGAGATGGTGTCTTGCTCTGTCGCCCAGGCTGGAGTGCAGTGGTGCGATCTTGGCTCACTGCAACCTCCATCTCCCAGGTTCAAGTGATTCTCCTGCCTCAGCGTCTTGAGTAGCTGGGATTACAGGTGTTCACCACCACACTAAGCTGATTTTTGTATTTTTAGTAGAGACGGGGTTTCACCGTATTGGTCAGGCTGGTCTCGAACTACTGACCCTTTGACCCACTTGCTTCGGCCTCCCAAGGGATTACAGGCATGAGCCACTGTGCCTAGCCAAAAACACAGTACATTTTATGAGTCAGTATTGCAAATGTACAAAACCAAGATTGCAGATTTCGGACCCAGATCTGTTGAACTCTCTGAGATGTGTCATTGATCTGAGTCTATAAACGTTGGACGATTTAACATAGAAGATAATGCATTTTTGGCCCACAGTGAGAAAAAAACAAACAAGTTTGATGAACATTGGGCCTCCATTTTTAGAATGCAATATCCCCTGAACGTGCTATGGCTGCCCTCCATGGAGGACTTGTATGGCCACAGTGATTCATAATCCTCACCATATCCCACTGGTTTCCTAACAGTGAGTCCAAATAGCAGTTGCTATTTGTCATTATCTTGCTTTTACTATTGCTTACAGTAAATAAACATTTCTCTGTCACCATGTCTAGTAAAGCTAAAAGATAATGTGAAAAGCCTATATGTTTCAAGAAAAATAAAGAATACGTTTAATTGTGTAAGTTCAGAATATTCCTCTGTGTCTGATATTCATACATCAGGCCTTCTTCTCTAATTTCTGTAACTTGTATGGCTATCCTAAATGCTTGTGTCTGCAATACTGTAATAAGTCTGGGGACACATTATTATTAATAACATAAATTGCTTACTATAGTTTAATACTAAAAAGTTATAATTCCTAATTAAGTCCATAGGGTATCATTCTAGTCTTTCATTAATTTTTAATTAAATAGATTTGTTATCTGTGGAATAATGTGCTTACAGATTGAGGGAACATTTTAATAGTAAGATTCAGGCTTGACTTTCTGGAGTATTTTCTACACAGAGATGAAATAGGATATATGTTACACTAATCTGATGACAATATAAAATATGCATTTGGCAGACTGCTGGCAAGATGGCTGAACAGGAACAGCTTTGGTGTACAGCTCCCAGTTAGACAGGTGCAGAAGGTGGGTGATCTCCACATCTCCAGCTGAGGTACCTGCTTCATCTCACTGGGACTGGTTGGACAGTGGGTGCAGCCCAAGGAGGGCAAGCTGAAACAGGGTAGGGCATCACGTCACTTGGGAAGTGCAAGGGGCCAGGGAACTCCCTCTCTTAGCCAAGGGAAGCCATTAGGGACTCTCCACTGCGCTCTGGTCCTGATACTGTGCTTTTCCCATGGTCTTCACAACCTGTAGACCAGAAGATTCTCTCCGGTGCCTACAGGACCAGGGACCTGGGTTTCCAGCACAAAACTGGGCAGCCGTTTGGGAAGACACTGAACTAGCTACAGCAGTTTTTTTTTGTTTTTTCATACCCCAGTGGTGCCAGGAAAGCCCGTGACACAAAACCGATCACTCCCCTGAAAAGGGGGCTGAAGTCAGGGGGCCAAGTGATCTGGCTCAGCGGGTCCCACCCCCATGAAGAACAGCAAGCTAAGATCTACTGGCTTGAAATTCTTGCAGTCAGCACAGCAGTCTGAGCTCAACCTGAGATGTTCCAGCTCATTGTGGGGAGAGGCATCTGCCATTAATGAGGCTCAAGTAACTGTTTTTAACATCACAGTGTAAACAAAGTCACCAGGAAGTTCAAATGGGCAGAGCCCACAGCAGCTCAGCAAGGCCTTTGCAGGCAGACTGTGTCACTAGACACCCTCCTCACTGACTGGGCAGGGTATCTCTGAAAAAAGGCTGCAGCCTGTCAAGGACTTATAAATAAAGCCCTCATCTTCCTGGGACAGAGAACCTGGGAAAAGGGGTGGTTTTGGTTACAGCTTCAACAGACTTAAACATCCCTGCCCAGCAGTTCTGAAGAGAGCAGCGGATCTCCCCACAGTGTTAGAGCACTGATAAAAGACAGACGGCCTCCTCAAATGGCTCCCTGAACCCAGTATATCCTGATTGGGAGACACCTCCCAGTAGGGGCTGACAGATACCTCCTACAGGAGAACTCTAGCTGGCATCTAGCAGGTAGCCTTCTAGGATGAAGCTACCAGAGGAAGAAACAGGCAGCAATCTTTGCTGTTCTACAGCCCCCAATGGTGATTCCAAAGAAAGCAGTGTCTGGAGTGCATCTCCAGCAAACTCCAGCAGACCTGCAGCAGAGGGGCCTCGCTGTTAGAAGGAAAACAAAAAAACAGAAAAAATAGTTTCAACATCAACAGAAAGGACACCCACTCAGAGACTCCATCCAAAGGTCACCAACTTCAAAGACCAAAGGTAGATAAATCCAAGAAAATGGGAAGAAACCAGCACAAAAGGCTGAAAATTCCAAAAATTAAAACACCTCGTCTCCAAGGGATCACAACTCCTCACCAGCAAGGGAACAAAACTGGACAGAGAATGAGTTTGATGAATTGACAGAAGCAAGCTTCAGAAGGTGGGTAATAACAAACTTCTCTATGCTAAAGGAGCATGTTCTAATCAAATTCAAGGAAGCTAAGAACCTTGAAAAAAGTTTACACAAATTGCTAACTAGAATAACTAGTTTAGAAAAGAACGTAAATGACCTGGTGGAGCTGAAAAACACAGCATGAGAACTTTGTGAAGCATACACAAATTTCAATAGCTGGATTGATCAAGTGGGAGAAAGGATATTAGAGATTGAAGATCAACTCAATGAAATAAAATGAGAAGACAGGATTAGAGAATAAAAAGAGAGAAAAGAAATGAACAAAGCCTCCAAGAAATATGGGATTATGTGAAGAGAACAGATCTACATTTGATCGGTGTACCTGAAAGTGACAGGGAGAATGAAACCAAGTTGGAAAACACTCTTCAGGATATAATCCAGGAGAGCATCCCCAACCTAGCAAGGCAGACCAATATTCAAATTCAGGAAATACAAAGAACACCACAAAGATACTCCTCCAGAAGAGCAATCCAAGAAACAAGATTCACCAAGGTTGAAATTAAGGAAAAAATGCTAAGAGTACCCAGAGGGAAAGGACGTGTTACCCACAAAGGGAAGACCATCAGACTCACAGTGGATCTCTTGGCAGAAACCCCTCAAGAATAGAGTGGAGGCCAAAAGTCAACATTCTTAAAGAAAATAGTTTTCAACCCAGAATTTTAAATTCAGCCAAACTAAGCGTCATAAGGGAAGGGGAAATAAAATCCTTTGCAGACAAGCAACTGCTAAGAGATGTTGTCACCACCAGGCCTCCCTTACAAGAGTTCCTGAAGGAAGCACTAGATGTGTAAAGGAACAACCAGAACCAACCATTGCAAAAGCACACCAAATTGTAAAAACCATCAATGCTATGAAGAAACTGCATCAACTAATGGGCAAAGTAACCAGGCAGCATCATAACAGCAGGATCAAATTCACAAATAACAATATGAAACTTAAATGTAAATGGGCTAACTGTCTCAATTAAAAGACACATACTGGCAAATTGGATAAAGAGTAAAGACTCATCGGTGTGCTGTATTCAGGACACCTATCTCACATGCAAAGACACACATAGGTTCAAGATAAAGGGATGGAGGAAGATTTACCAAGCAAATGGAAAGCAAAAAAAAAAAAAAAAAAAAAAAAAAAAAAAAAAAAAAAAGCAGGGGTTGCAATCCTTGTATCTGATAAAACAGACTTTAAACCAACAAAGATCAAAAGGGACAAAGAAGGGCATTATATAATAGAAAGGGACTAATGCAACATGAAGAGCTAACGCTAACTATCCTATATATATATATGCACCCAATACAGGAGCATCCAGATTCATAAAGCAAGTTCTTACAGACCTACAAAGAGACATAGACTCCCACACAATAATAGTGGGATACTTTAACACACACTGTCAATATTAGATAGATCAATGAGACAGAAAATTAACAAAGATATTTAGGACTTGAACTCAGATCTGGATCAAGCGAACCTAACAGACATCTACAGAACTCTCCACCCCAAATCTGCAGAATATACATTCTTCTCACATTACACTGCACTTATTCTAAATTGACCACATAATTGGAAGTAAAACATTCCTCAGCAAATGCAAAAAAGCAGAAACCATAACAGTCTCTTAGACCACAGTGCAATGAAATTAGAATTTAGGGTTAAGAAACTCACTCAAAACCACACAACTACAAGGAAACTAAACAACCTGCTCCCGAATGACTACTGTATAAATAATGAAATAAAGGCAGAAATAAAGATGTTATTTGAAACCAATGAGAACAAAGACACAACATACCAGAATCTCTGGGACACATTTAAAGCAGTGTGTAGATGGAAATTTATAGCACTAAATGACCACAAGAGAAAGGAGGAAAGATCGAAAATCAAGACCCTAATGTCACAATTACAAGAACTAGAGGAGTAAGAACAAATAAATTCAAAAGTTAGCAGAAGACAAGAAATAGCTAAGATCAAAGCAGAACTGAAGATGATAAAGACACACAAAAAGATTCTTCAAAAAATCAATGAATCCAGGAGGCTGGTTTTTTGAAAGGATCAACAAAACATATAGACCACTAGCAAGACTAATAAAGAAGAAAAGAGAGAAGAATAAAATAGAGGCAATAAAAAATGATAAAGAGGATATCACCATTGATCCCACAGAAATACAACTACCATCAGAGACTACTATAAACACCTCTGTGCAAATAAACCAGAAAATCTAGAAGAAATGGATAAATTCCTGGACACTTACACCCTCCCCAGACCAAACCAGGAAGAAGTCAAATCCCTGAATAGACCAATAACAAGGTCTGAAATTGAGGCAGCAACTAATAGCCTACCGCCAAAAAAAAGTCCAGGACCAGATGGGTTCACAGACAAATTCCACGAAAGGTACAAAAAGGAACTGGTACCACCCTATCTGAAACTATTCCAAACAATAGAAAAAGAGGGAATTCTCCCTAACTCATTTTATAAGGCCAACATCATCCTGATACCAAAACCTGGCAGAGACACAACTAAAACAGAAAATCTTAAGCCAATATCCCTGATGAACACTGATGCAAAAATCCTCAATAAAATACTGGCAAACCACATCCAACAGCATATCAAAATGCATACCCATCACGATAAAGTCAGCTTCATCCCTGGATGCAAGAATGGTTCAACATATGCAAATTAATAAACGTAATCCATCACATAAACTGACCAAAGACCAAAACCACATGATTTTCTCAACAGCTGCAGAGAAGGCCTTTGACAAAATTCACCATCCCTTTATGCTAAAAACTCTCAATAAATGAGGTACTGATGGAACGTATCTCAAAATAATAAACCCACAGCCAATACCATACTGAAGAAACCCACAGCCAATATAATACTGAACAGGCAAAAACTGGAAGCATTACCTTTGAAAATTGGCACTAGACAAGGATGCCCTCTCTCACCATTCCTATTCAGTATAGTATTGGAAGTTCTAGCCAGAACAATCAGGCAAGAGAAAGAAATAGAGAGTATTCAATCAGGAAAAGAGGAAGTCAAATTGTCTCTCTTTGCAGATGACATGATTGTATATTTAGAAGACCTCATCATCTCAGCCCCAAATCTCCTTAAACTGATAAGCAACTTCAGCAAAATCTCAGGATACAA
This sequence comes from Cacajao melanocephalus, assembly GCA_963573385.1. Taxonomy (NCBI): domain Eukaryota; kingdom Metazoa; phylum Chordata; class Mammalia; order Primates; family Pitheciidae; genus Cacajao; species Cacajao melanocephalus. Next base: position 10,217 of record CAUYLG010033656.1, read on the forward strand.
AATCAAAGTGCAAAAATCACAAGCATTCCTGTACACCAATAACAGACAAATAAGAGAGCCAAATCCTATTCACAATTGCTACAAAGAGAATAAAATACCTAGGAATACAACTAACAAGGAATGTAAAGGAACTCTTCAAGGAGAACTACAAACCACTGCTCAAGGAAATAAGAGAGGACACAAACAGATGGATAAACATTCCATGCTCACGGTTAGGAAGAATCAATATTGTGAAAATGGCCATACTGCCCAAAGTAATTTAGAGATTTAATGCTATCCCCATCAAGCTACCATTGACTTTTTTAATATAATTGGAGAAAAAAACACCTTAAATTTCATATGAAACCAAAAAGAGTCCATATAGCTAAGACTGGTACTGGCACCAAAACAGAGATATAGAATAATGGAATGGAATAGAGGCCTCAGAAATAATGCCACACATCTACAACCATCTGATCTTTGACAAACCTGACAAAAACAAACAATGGGGAAGGGATTCCCTGTTTAATAAATGGTGTTCGGCAAACTGGCTAGCCATATGCAGAAAGCTGAAACTGAATCCCTTCCTTATACTTTATACACAAATTAACTCAAGATGGATTAAAGATGGATTAAGTCAAGATGGATTAAAGATTTAAAAACTCTAAAAACCCTAGAAGAAAACCTAAGCAATACTATTTAGGGCATAGGCATATGCAAGGACTTTGTGACAAAAACACCAAAAAGCAATGGTGACAAAAGCCAAAATAAACAAATGGGATCTAACTAAACTAAAGAGCTTCTGCACAGCAAAAGAAACTATTATTGGAGTGAACAGGCAAACTACAGAATGGGAGAACATTTTTGCAATCTATCCATCTGACAAAGGGCTAATATCCAGAATCTGCAAAGAACTTAAACAAATATACAAGAAAAAAAACAACCCCCTAAAAAAGTGGGTGAAGGATACGAACAGAAACCTCTCAAAAGGAGACATTCATGCAGCCAGCAAACGTGAAAAAAAGCTCATCATCACCGGGAATAGAGTAATGATGAGCTTTTTTCCACTGAGATAGAGAAATGCAAATCAAAACCACAATGAGATACCATCTCATATCAGTTAGAATGGCAATCATTAAAAAGTCAGGAGAAAACAGATGCTGGAGAGGATGTGGAGAAATAGGAATGCTTTTACAGTTTTGATGGGAGTGTAAATTAATTCAACCATTGGGGAAGACAGTGTGGTGATTTCTCAAGGATCTAGAAGCAGAAATAACATCTGATCCAGCATTCCCATTACTGGGTATGTACCCAAAGGATTATAAATCATTCTACTATGAAGACACATGCACACATATATTTATTGCAGCACTGTTCACAATAGCAAAGACTTGGAACCAAGCAAATGTCCATCAGTGATAGACTGGATAAAGAAAATGTGGCACATGTACACTATGGAATACTATGCACCCATAAAAAAGGATGAGTTCATGTCTTTGCAGGGACATAGATGAAGCTGGAAACCATAATTCTCAGCAAACTAACTCAAGAACAGAAAACCAAACACTGCATGTTCTAACTCATAAGTGGGAGTTGAATAATGAGAACAGATAGACACTGGGAGGGGATCATCACACACTAGGGCCTTTTGAGGGGTGGAGAGCTAGCAGAAGGATTGCATTAGGATAAATCCTAAAGTAGTTGGTGGGGTAATGGATGCAGCAAACTGCCATAGCACATGTATTACTAAGTAACAAACCTGCACATTCTATACATATACCCCAGAACTTACAGTATAATAAAATACACACACATAAATATATATACACATATACACATCCATATGGCAGAAAAGAAATAGCATTCTATAGGGTGGGGTAGTGATTCGATGGGGAGATGGGCCTTGAACCATGCAGAACTGGGTGAGACTTCCTCATGGGAAGGACAATAGCAAAGATAAGCAACTAAAAAGGAACCATCTCAGAAGTAGAGACTTGTCTTTCAGCTAAGTGTTCATTTTGGTGAACAGTGGCTAAAAAGTTTGCATAAGAAGAGTGAGTTAAGAAAATTGTTACATTGAAATTCAGGAAGAGAAATTTAGAAGTAAATTCTTTTAGAAAGCTATTCCATGCTTTTGAACACAAGAAGTTGATTTTCAAGAAGTTTAATTTGGAAGGAAAGTGGTTTGAAGGAAGTGATTAGCAACAAGGAGGAAAATGATGTGTTTACAACAATTTAGATTTATTCAGACAGTCAACAGATTCTTATAGAGCACTTGTTATGAGAAGCTGTCGATTAGGCACTGAGGATACACAATAATCAAATTCTTTGACCTCAAAGAGCTTACATTCCAGTGGACACAGGCAGATAATAAACATATACATAAGTACAGTAGTGTAAAAGGATATAGTGCACAGAATACTCATGGTGTTAATATGAACAGAGAATACCTCTCTGAGATGTGACACTGATCTGAGTCTTCAGAGATGAAAATGGGGTTATTATATGGAAACACATTGGAAGAACCTCCAGCCAGTAGAGATAAGCACAAAACTCTCAAGAGAAAGTGAACATGGTGTGGGGGACAGTTGGGGATGGCACAGGTTGGGGGGCAGTGTATGGAGAAGTATTGGTCAAAGAGGACAGAGTTTTAGTTGCAAGATAAATGAGTTCTGGGACTCTAATGTACAGCATGATGACTATATAGTTATTACCAATAATACTGTATTGTATTTGAAATTTGTTATGGAAGTAGATAGTAAATATTCCTATATTTTTAAAAAAATTGTAATATGAGGTGATAGATGTGTTAAGTAGCTTAACTATAGTAATCATTTCACAATGTATACATGTATCAAATTATCACATTGTACACCATAAATACATACACTTTTTGTCAATTACACCTCAATAAAGCTGGAATAAAAACCTACTAACTTTAAAATGGCCCAGTCAATAGTCCATTCCCTGCTACCTTGGGAAGCCAATACCTTTTGATTGTTTGCTCATTTACTAGGGAATCAGAAGAGGTCGGGGTTACCTCCCCCTTTAGGCTATTCGTTGAGGAAATGTGTGATTTTTTAAAGAATATAGCTACTAGAAGAAAAAAAAAAGGTATGTTGGCGTGTGTGTGTGTGTGTGTGTCTGGAGAAGAATTTCAGTAGATTTTTAGAATCAATTAGGTCAAGAAAAACTGCACTCAATAACCTGACAATTTTACCCTGATCATTTTAAATAATTTCACTAGTACCATATGTAAAAGGTACCCATGACTGGTTTAAAAATAATTATATAGTCCCAACTTTAACAGTAGAAAATGATGATGATGATAATGATGATGATGATGGTCGTCATCTTTGCATAAAAGGGGAAAAGATGCATTTTTAGGACTATGTGCACCAGCGGGAGGAAGTAATGTAGAAGATCTTATATTGAACTGATCAGCATGGGTCTCACAGCTGGAAGAATTAGCCCAATAAGAGAACATTCGTATAGAGCAGCATTTTTATCACAAGACACCAGTGCTCAGCAAGGCTTTTATCATACAAAATGAAAAGACTTAAAATACTCAACTAGAACTACAGTGTTCAAGACCAAGGGTTTTTCAAAGTACAACATTAACCCCTGGGATTTTTAGTAGGGGTTAGACAGAAACTGAAGGCAGGCAGGGCATTTTCAGAGAAAATAAATCTGGAAAGTGTCAAGGTAAAGTTAAATGGATTTTTAAAATTCCAGCACATATAAGAACTTCTAATACGCTAATACGCTTTCTGATTTTCCAAGAAAGGGGTCAATGTAGAGTGTCATTTAAGGGATAGCTTCTCATCATGGAAATTCAGGAAAAGTGACAAAAATGTCATTGGGTAAGGCCTAAATGGATGATGCTATAAGAGTGTGATGACCTTGTGAATAGATCAATTGAATTGTAATGATGTATTGCTATTTAAATGTACGTATGCCAGGTGCCATGGCACACGCCTGTAATCCCAGCTCTTTTGGAGGCTGATGTAGGAAGATCACTTGAGGCCACGAGTTCCAGACTAGCCTAGGCAATATAGTGAGACCCCCCATCTCTACAAAAAAAAAAAAAAATGGAAAAATAAAATAAACATATGTATAAAATTATTGTTGCTATCTATGTACTCAAAAAGGTTCCCAAAGTATCTAGTAGCATAATGAAAGATGACTGAGCTGGTAATCAGGAGGTTGGATCTTAATCCCTATTTTACTATTTTCCTGATTCAGTCCATTGCACCTCCCGGCTGAGAACTCACCGATTCATTCATTTATTCAATGAGCACTGATTGTCTCTTCTATGTAAGGTAAGACTTCTAGATGCTAGTGATATAGCAACAGATAAGAAAGACCAAATCCTTGACCTCAAAGACCTTACATTCTAGTGTAGAAGACAGACAGTAAATAAATAAACATATAGTTTCACTGTTGGATAAGGTATTATTAAGTGAAGGAGGAAAGCAGGGCTCAGCTACCTTGTTTACAAAATGAGGAGGCTGGACTCTGATTTTCACAGTCTTTAAGTAATTACATGTGAAAGAAGACCTCAGTAACCTACCTATGTTGGCTACCCAAATGAAAGTATATTTTTCTCATTTGAGAAAAAGTTACAAGGTAGGTCATCCAGGACAAGTGGAGTAGTTTTACCAGGTCATCAGTGCCCTAGGTGTCTTTAATATTTCTATTTACCTTAGGCTATGGTTTTTATGTTAATGGAAGATGATGCCAGACATAATAAAGAAGGAATAGCTAAAGAATATGAGGATAGTCCCCACATTTAGAAAGCCAGAATTTCCTAAAAATCCACAGCAGGCACTCCTTATATCTTGAAAGGGAGGCTGGGAAATATGAATACTTCTCAGCTGAGCAACTAGTTGCCCTGAACACAACCTGATTCCCTTTAAGGAAGAAGAAAAGAGCAGAAATTAAGTAAGCAGCTATTAGGGGTGAAAAACATATGTCCACTTCACCATCCCATGTATTATTATGATAACAAAAATGAATACTGTAATAGTAATACTCATACTAATATCCAACATTAAGAAAAAAATACTGATACACACAGAAATATTTACAAGCGACACCTTTGCTAAATAAATGCACAAGCTTAGAAAAATGGACTAAATTGAAGCAGAAGTACACAATAGCACCCAACTTAGAGTAAGCGCTAACACTACCTTGAAAGACTGGCACAATTCATTATTAGATCTTGCCTTACTGTCACTTAATTGTATTTGGTACACACATGCTCTATGCTTTTTTTTTTTTTTTTCATATTTGTTACAAGTAAGGTAAAAATCAAACACCAACTGAAACAATGATAGTTACACGCTTTTCAAACAAAAATGTGTTTATATGATAGTCAAATGTATTCATGAAGATGACTGGAGAAGTGTTCTCCTAAGTTGACTTAATGATGGTCACTAATGTGACATTAGCATATTTAAATTCATATGCTGCTTCTAGTATAATTTTAATTTGTTTGAGATACATTTTAAAGTAAAAATCAAATAAAACGTTGGCAGAGCTCTGAAGAAAGAGAAATGCTAAAGTTATAAAATACTGGACTAAGTGGCCTCAATCTCACCTACAGACTCTTAATTTTTTTACATTTTACAAGAGATCAATCTTTGTTAAAGACATTAAGATTGAACAGTGGATTAATGTTAGTCTTAGTTCATGTTTTCAGTGCTCATCAAAGAGCAGCAATCTCACAAATCTTTGAACAATTCGGAACAGACATTATAAAACTGGAGGAAATAGTAATGATATAATGAATTCAAAGATGGCTAAATCCTTCTCATCTGTAACGCCTAAGAAACACAAAAAACACTAGTCATTCTTCAGCTATGTGCACACATTCTAATCTTACAGGCAGCTGGATAATACAAAACTTGTCTACAAGGGATTTGTAAGTATCACTAGTTAGATATACTGCTTACTTCAGCTGGGATACCTTTTAATTACGTTTATTTCAACAGTTGGAAACGTATTTTATAAAATGTTTTTATTTTATCAATTTATGAACATCCGACTATCTCTTCTAAGATTTACACAGTAGTAGACCATACCTAAATTGTTTACAATCTGTTTTTCAAAAGACAGACCATTACTTGACACACAACTAATTCCTTCCTTCCTTCCCTCCCTTCTTCCCTCCCTCCTCCCTCCCTCCTTCCTTCCATCTATCTCTCCTTCCTTCCTTCCTTCCTTCCCTCTTTTCTTCCCTCCCTCCTTCCCTCGCTCCTTGCCTCCTTCCTTCCTTCCCTCCTTCTGTCTCTCTCTCTCTTTCATGAAATGTCACTTTGTCACCCAGGCTGGAGTGCAGTGGTGCCAACTTGGCTCACTGCAACCTCCGCCTCCCAGGTTCAAGCTATTCTCCTGCCTCAGCATCTGGAGTAACTGAGATTACAGGAGCCTGTGACCACACGCAGTTATTTTTAGTATAGACAAGCTTTCACCATGTTGGCCAGGCTGCTCTCAAACTCCTGATCTCAAATGATCCATCAACCCTGGCCTCCCAAAGTGCTCAGATTACAGGCGTGAGCCACTGCACTTGGCCTTGACATGAAATTTCTAAGAAATGATCCTAATAACAGTAAAAGCTTTATTCATGGAAACTGATCACTAGATAATTACATATAATATGTAAATTTGAAAATATTATAATGATCAATATAATACTGTATGAAACAAATTGTCATCAAGGAATATTTAAATGAAATAATATAATTCATAAGTTGATTATTGTTGAAGCTGGTGAAGGGCTAATGGAGAATAATTTCCACTAGCCTCTTGACTTTTGTAAATATCAAAATTTTGCTATAATAAAAGTTTTACGAAATTATAAAAACTCATTACAGTCAAATAAATGAATGAGTAAATATTTCAGAAAACAATGTTTTTACTGATAATTAAAATAAAACCCAACTAAAGTGACATAAACAAATGGGGTCTATGTCCATAATACCAAGAAGTCTCAATATACTCAGGTCCCTCAACAATTGCTTTCCTTACTGTCTCAGACAGCAGCTACAACTTCAACCATCAAACTTCCACTCAAGGCATAAGAGGGGAAAGTGACTGTCAGCAGACTTCTGCTCACAACTCCAGGCCGGTCAGATGACCACTTCTTGCTGCAAGGAAAGCTGGGAAATTGATACTTATTTTTCATGTTCTCCATCATAATCAGGAAAGAAAGAAAGGGGTGGGTTTGGATGTTGGTTTTACCAACCTACAGTGTCTGCCGAAGCAACTATAAGAATACTTAGGTAAACAGTTGGTACATTCATTCAACGGACTATTATTAAGCCATTAAGAAACAAACACCATGCAACAACATGAAAAAAAGGCAATTGCCTAATATTAACTTCATATCTGCTATGACTTCAACTTACGAAAAACCAAAAATCATGAAATCTCATGTATATGAAAAAAAGAGGATACGCAGTAAAATATGTTAATAAGAGTTACACTTAATATAATGGTTTGGAGTGTTTATTTTACCCTTAATATACTTTGTTTCTTCATATTTCCTATGATAAAATGAATTACCTTAGAATAAAAATAATAAACATATTAAATGACAGGGGAAAAGAATATCAATAACTGACATTTTTAACGTATTTTAATAAACTTTTTTAGACCAGTTTTAGACTTGCAAAATAGAGAAGATAGTACAGAGAGTTTCCATAACCCTTCTCCCTCCACACACAAGCTTTATTATATTTTAGATTCGTATGGCACATTAGTTATAATTAATGAAGCCATATTGATACAGGATTAACCAAACTCCATAGTTTACTCAGATTTTCTTAGTTTTACCAAGTCTCCTTTTTCTGTTCTAGGATTCCACACAGGATCCCACACTGTTTAGTTGTCATAATTCCATAGGCATCTCTTGTCTGTGACAGTTTCTCAGATTTTCCTTGTTTTTGATATCCTTGAAAAATTTTAGGAATGCTTCTCAAGTATATTGTAGGATGCTGCCCTATTGCAACTTATCTGATGTTTTCATCATGATTAGACTGGAGTCATGTATTTTGGGGAGGTAAATCACAGAGATAAAGTGTCAATTTTGTGATGTCATAACAAGGGTATATATAATCAACCTGATTTATGACTAGTGATACTGACTTTGATCATCCAGTTGAAATCATGTTTATCAGTTTTTTCCACTGTAGAGTTCCTCCCCTCCCCTCCCTCCCTTTATCATATTGTGTTCTTTAGAAAAAATGACAATGTATAGCCCAAACTTAAGGAGTGAAGAATTATACTGCCTCTCTTTTAGGGTAGAGTGTCTTCATAGATATTTGTTGTTCTGTGTGGGAGATTTTTTCTCCTCCACTCATTAATTTATTCAATTAATACTTATATAAGTGTGGAACTCATGAATACTTATTTTTTACTTGGGGTTATGGTCCAGTACTCCTTTATTTCATTTGTTCCTGAATTTTTCCTAGCCTTGGCCAGTAAAAGCTGTTTTTGTTGGCTCCTGTGAGCCTTTGACATATCCCTATCTGTGTAGTTTTTGTTTGAGTTTGTTTTTTGTTTGGTTTGGTTTTTTGTTCACTTCATAACTCTCTGGAACTACAAATGTTCCAAGCTCATCTTAAATATTGCCCAATCCTAAAAGCAGTCTTTTTTTCCCTGAAGTCCTATTTCGTTTTATTGGAGAATGACATCAGAAACCAAGACTGGGTGTTAGGTATGCTTGCTGCTGCTTTAAGGTGTCATTTCTTATTTTAGGCCCTCTTAGCTAACAGAACAAATATATATATGTGTATATGTATATATGTGTATATATATGCATATATGTGTATATATATGTATATATATATTGACCCATAGATGTACACATATCTATAAATATTTCTGTATGTAACCATCTAAACATGAGTTCTTACCAATGTCTCCAACTTTTATCCATTACTGTATAGGTCATTCTAGCCTCTTCCTCTTAGTTATCTGTAAATTCCCAACCCAACAGTCAGAAACCTTGTTCCCACCATCCACCATTCATTCACAAAATTGATCAATTCCAGTACACAGGTAAAGCAGCATCAGAATTGTTAACCCATACCCAATGAGAAACAACTTTATTAATGAGAGTACAGGACTTACTGCCAACACCTTTTGTTTTTGGTATTTCACACTCCACTGATTTTCAAACTTATTTGGGTCAGCGTCTTTTACCCTTACTCCCTTCAGTGAGGTTGTTTCACACATTTATATTACATTTACTATCTCTTTTGTAGGAGCAGAAAGATGTGATCACTTTTCTCACCCATCATAAGGGCATGGCCGATTCTCCTTAAGGACAGGTTAACCAGAGAAAAGCATACCAAAGTTATGTCATCAAAATTTTATGTGGCATGGAAGCCTTCAGAAATAAAGATCCAAAGACCCAGGGAAAACTATTTTATACTTAGATTTGATGAAGAATGGGCAGTTATGTAGATGATATAATCTAATGACAACAGACTGAGACTAAATGCAGTAAGGCCTGTCTGTTCAGATATTTCTTGGCCTCTCCGTGTCTTCCCAGGCAAGGAACAGAGTCCTTCTGGAATAAGGGTCTTTTTTTTGTGCTTTAGATTCTGGGGTACATGTGCAGATCATGCAAGATTGTCGGATAGGTACATTCATGGCAAGGTGGTTTGTTGCCACCATCCCCCTATCACCTATACCTGACAGGGTCTTTAAAGGACAAGTCAGTCTGGAGACAGTGGCCTGTCTAGATTTAATGGCTTGCTATAGAAAAGAAGGGTTCTGGTTTCTATGCCCACCTTAGAGAAGAATTCTGATTTCTAAGACTCTCCCTGGGGAATAAAATTGGGTGAGAAACAGGAAGGCAGGAAAAGTTCAGAAAGGCCTTGGTTCTGAGGCTTTTCCAATTTCCATTTGTTCAAAGTACCAAGTCTGACAAGGTGTCCTACTTTGAGAGTATCCACTTGTCATATTGCTTCCTGAAATCCCCTGACTTTCTATTTATAGAAAATAATTTGCATATATATTAAGATTCACTCTGTATGTGATAAAGTTCTATGGGTTTTGATGAATGCATAATCTCATGATTCTACCATTGCAATATTATTCACTAATAGTTTAATGTTCTGAAAAACCCCGATTTCACCTAGTCATTATTCTCTGCCTTCCCCTGAATTTCTGGCAACTACTGATGAATCTTTCTCAACAGTTTTATCTTTTCCAGAAGTCATTTGTTAAGAGCAGAAGTAGCAGCAGTAGGAGTAAAGGGAAAGAGGGGGACACTAGAGAAGGAGTCCTTCCCTAGATTGTCAAGAACTAAAATTCCAAAAGAGTAATTCCAAGTAAAAACCACTCAGGGAATGCCAAGATTCAAGGTGAGAAAATCCCACTCACTCAATATATTCAAAGAGTAGAATGGAATGGAAGCAAGTAAAGAGTGAAGTAGTTGGCCAAGTGCAAAGTCTCATACCTGTAATCCCAGCTGTTTAGGAGGCCATGGCAGGAAGATTGCTTCAGGCCGTGAGTTTGAGACTAGTCTGGGCAACATAGTGAGCCCCATCTCTACAAAAAAATTAACAAAAAATTAGCTGGGCATGGTGGCATGCACCGTGTAGTCTCAGCTACTCAGGAGGCTGAGGTGGGAGGATTGTTTGAGCCCAGGAGTTCAGGCTGCAGTGAGATAGTATTGTGTCACTGCATGCTAGCGTGGATGGCAGAACAAGACCCTGTGTATAGGCAGGGGAAAGAGTGAAGTAACCTGGATCCTGGAAAATTACTGAAAAAATTGTTTGATGCAGACTAAGTCAGCCTGGATCACAACTCTCATGCTAGCTGACCATATGGCCTAGACGGGTCCCTTCATCTTCCTGCTCTACAGTTTCTCATCTGAAAAGTAATAGGATTGTGTATTTAACATGGTCCATCCCTTCCAGCCTTAAGCACTCTGTAACTCTCTTTTATTAACCATCCTAACAAAAATGATGGTCTCAACTGGTCTTGTGGACACCCTAACTCAACCAAGCAAAGGACAAGCATCATTTCCCCAAGATCTCAGCATCAGCAAAACTGGAAATAGTAAAGGGAAAATGAAAGAGCCCTACCGTCAGTCTTTCCCTAGGAACTTTTGCCCTGAATTATGATGGAAGAGCAATACCTGTACTCTGAAATACTTTATATACTTACTCCAAATATTAGAGTGCTTTGAGGAAATTGTGAGGCATTCAAAGTCAAAACAAAACCTATTTTGAAAGAAAAAACTCACTGTTCAGGTTTATGTACTTCTTGAAAGTAAAGTCGAGGGTGGGAATTTTTTTTTCCTTTGAGATTTCTCCAACAGCCAAAGACAAATATAACTCCTTTGACAAATAACCATTCAGTATTCTATGATAACTAAAAGAAAAAAGTCTTGTCACAAAATCTAATCTTGGAAAAGCACATTCTCTTTCTGCATTAAATAGCAATAAAGAGCCAATATCTATAATTTCTGTCATTTATGCATTTGATTGCTTTACCAATAGTTCTATGAAAGGATGTGTGATAGACCTGATAGGGCTTTGCTCCTTTCCTTTCAGGTTAAGAAAATTAAAGTAACTCTTGAACCCCATGCCAAAGCAGTTATCTTTAAAGTCAACTTTTGCTTGTGACCCTGCCCAAAAACCTGAGACACACACCCTACTTGTCAGCCCTTCCAGGGCTATGGCTGATACCAAGGGGAAATATTTCAAAGCAAACGGCAACAGTATTTGATGTTAGAAGTGAAAATAAATAAATTATCCATTTTTGAGACTCCCAAAGCTACAGCTAGCAATTCAGATCTAACAGTAGCTTTACTGCAATTTTCTGATGCTATTAAACCCTCATGGTAAGATAATAAATTTCATCATTTTAAGTAGAAAAAAACACTGGTTCACTATTAAATCTTCTCCTACAGAATTAGTTTTCTCTGGTGTGGTAGCCATAGTGCTCTTCCCAGATATTCTGAGGTCTCTTCTTTAACTTTCATTTTAAGTCCAGGGGTACATGTGCAGGATATGCAGGTTTGTTGTATAAGTAAATGTGTGTCATAGGGGTGCTTGTACAGATAATTTCATCACCCAGGTATTAAGCGTAGTGTCCATTAGTTATTTTTCCTGCTTCTCTCTCTCCTCTTACCTTCCACCCTCCTATAGCCCTAGTTTGTGTTGTTCCAAAATGACCAGAAGTAGTTTCCTAATAAAAATAATGTCATCCTCAGCGGAGAAGAACATTTTTCCCCCAAAGGTTGTCTAACTATTTAATGCTCAATAACCTCTGTAGAGAGTATATCAATCCGTAACTCAAGAACCCAAGAATACACTGGTTACACTTCACAAAAACTGTGTCCTGTATTTGACAAAGTTTTGGGACGAGAGGGTGCCGCCATCACCAAATCCATTTTCAATAAACATAAATAATGTTTCATTTGGCCCTGTTATCCTACCAAATGGCAGTAGAATAGTACTGAAATGTCTTTTCTTAAAAAAACTAAAAATTACCAAAAGAGGTTTACATTATTATATTTTAAAGTGTGGGCTATAATTACAGCTATAAATTACTTTTTAGAACCAAAAATGAAACAAGTAGATTTCTTCACACAATTTTTTCCTACCAAATTTTATGATAGTATAATAATAACACATCATTATATCCCTGTCATAAAAATAGCAAAATATTTTAGAACTTTATTATTTTCTCAAGGGCCCTCTTAATCATTTGATTTTTAAACATTTATGATGAATTTCTAGTTCATCATTTTTTTCGTTTTTACTTATTGTTCATTTAACTAATTCTTTAATTTCTATCCTTTTTAATTTTTAGTTCTGGGTTACATGTACAGGATATGCAGGTTTGTTACACAGGTAAACGTGTGTCATGGTCATTTGCTGCATGTATCTTTTGATCGCTTTGCATGTGATTCAAACAATTGTCAACATCCCTTTTATCAGCTTTACAAATCCCACATCTTTTGTAAGATTTACAGCTTCACATTGCAGACTCATACTATTTTATTTAAGAAACTGGCAAATTTAGTGTCAACTAGGGGAGAGATTTTTAAGTAGAGAATACATGAATAAAGAAATAACATTTTTAAAAAGGGAAAAGTACCATACAAGTCATCGAGTCTGGCCAATATGAGTAATTCTGATTCCCTGTCCTGACTCAGACATATTATAAAATTAAGTGCACACATATACACAAACTCAAATAGAAATAATGGCTGGGTGACATGAAGTATTGTAAATAGTAAATCATAATAAAAACTTTGGGTATGTATACATTGTATTATAAGCAAAAGTAGTGGGGAAAAAACTAATTTCTAGAGTTGCAAATCCCAAAGATAATATTTTGTTGGTAGACAGAACTGTACAGTAAAAAAATCAAACCATTATATAATGGAGGATTTTGCAACTGTTCATAAACCAAAAACATTCAATTATGTTAAACATTGAATATTTTATTGTAATAATAATAGCTGGCATTTACTGAATATAAGGTAAAAGCTAGATTCCGTATTCAGTACCTTAACATGTGTTATCCTAATTAATTTTCATTCAACTCTCAGAGCTAAATAATTTTATACTAATTTTACAGTGGATAATTTCTCGCAATCATACACGTTCTGGACATCCTCAAATCTAAGTGTCTTATCCTCACCTTGTCTCTGGCCTTTCGTTTCCTTCAAAAGTGGCCTGTGCTGCATTTTCTGTCAAGACTTTAAAAGGTTGCTGATTGGATAGCAGAGAGATAATTAATGTGAAAGTAATCATGTGGCTTATAGGCATGATGTACAGCCCTTTTGGATAATATTTGTATTTTAACAAGATCCTTTATGGTTTTATACAAGTAGGAATATCCCACTTCTTGGAATGCCATTGAAAAACATTTGAGAACATGAGCCCTCTAAATCCCTTCAAATGAATAAACCTATTGGTTGGAACTCCGCAAGTAACAAAATCTAGCCTTCAAACTTCACACATTCCATGATAAGAAATAATTGACTAAAGAACTTTCAAAACAGCAGGTGCTTAAAAGCTCTTATCCCTGGCTAAAGTTAGGTGTCCACCACTGGACAATCCAACTGTGACCACAGAAGAGGAGTTAGAAGTTGACCGCCCCTATTCATTCTGTGAAGATTGTTCTTTACATACCTTCTCATTCACAGTAACCTGACTTAAAGTGGCTGAAAGTGAGGTGTGCCTAAGCAGAACTTCTTTAAAATTTACATGACTTTAATTTCAAATGTCTCGAAATTAGAAGTAATGATCCCAGTGCAGGACAAAGCATTTAACTTTAAGATACTTAATGGCCATGTTGACAATATGGGATAGAGCATTCCACACACTTGGACACAATTTCCGGCTCTAACACTCGCCAACCATGGAAGCTTTGGTATGCAACACTCTCTCCAAACAGTATGGCTACCCGGAGGCTCTGAATAAAACCCTGGACATTTCATAAGTTCCGCACTTCACAGAGGAAAAGAAACAAAACCAATTAGATTTAAATTTACATGTACACACACATACACACACACACACTGCCCAATTTCTCCAAGAAGCTTAGAGGAGTTACTGCAGACCTTAAATGATGGATTTATTTCCTTGCTGTGGCTCACACACACTGCTAAAAACTTGGCTCAGACTGTGATGCATTTTACGAGGCCAACAAAGCAATATAGAAAAGGGATTGCTTTTTTTTTCTATTCCCTCCAATTCAGCTCTTTTCTCTCTTGCTATGTTTCTTTATTGCCTTCCAAATTCAAACACTCACTTACAGGATTCTCTTATTCATGAACATTAAAATCCAGCCATTGTTATCCTAAAACCCACTTGGGTATTCTTTAAGGAGAATAAGAGGCAATGGAAGGGCAACAAGCAATAACTGCCATCTTATTTTGTCTATTATTTGCTGCGATATTTTAAGGAGAATCACTCCCTTTCAAACTCTTTCTTTATGGTCATTTCAGAAAAAAAAAAAAGATGACAAAACAGCTTGCTTTTAAAGAGAGAAAGAAGAGGCTGTGATTAATTCCTGTTAGAAATCCTCTCATCTTACGAGCAGACTGGGTTATCCTTATAAAACCTTGGGATTTGGTCCTGAGAGAGCTGTCAGCTGACCTCACAGGAAGCTTCTTGAAGCTGAAGCCTGTTCGTGCTCTCACTAAATGCTGACCTGCAGTTGTATTCTAAATCACTGCACACAGTGCTCTTTGAAAACCAAACTGCAGTTCAGACATTATTGAGTTATTCCTTCAGCTCTTCAGGAAACAATTGCAAAGCTGCCGCAACACAAGTTAACTTCTTTGAAATTGAAGTAATTGGTCATTACAGTTTATTGTGTGTGAATATTGATTTGCTATCTAGTTTCTTCAATCTTTATAATACAGTTGTTTTAGCCAACTTCTAGTTCTCAGATCTGAGTCAAACTACAGTACTTCAAGAGCTCTTATTCTGCCGTTTGCAACTATAGCAAGAAGAGCACTAGAAAATACCTCTCAGAAAGCCTGTATTTTAATTCCAGCCTCATTCTTCCTAGCCAATTAATAATGCAGGATCATCTTCCCTGCCTGTGAAACGGACATGGTAGTAGCCCTCCTTGACCTTGGAGAGTAACTACATGATTTGAACAAAAATGCCAGCCATCCTCCATAAATGGTGTTGCCTAAAACCAAAGAAGAAAAATTATATACATAAATACATACACACACACGTATATATGCAGCATGATAAATGTATTTAAAATTTTTTTCATTATACTTTATGTTTTACAGTATTTTACATGGCTTGTAGCTAATACTTTTTTTTTAAAATTTAAAAAGAGAATCAGTATTTACTTTTAAAAAAAGTAACAAGTATACTTAAAAGAGCTGCAAGCACCAAGTTCCTATATATAACAAGTAACATAAATACTATTTCCATACATGCATTTGATATAATAATTGATAAGGGGCTGAGTGTAGTAACTCACCCCTATAATCCTAGCACTTTGGGAAGCCAAAACAGAAAGATGGCTTGAGCTCAGGAGTTTGAGACCAGTGTGGGCCATATGGCAAGAAACCATCTCTACTAAAAATTAGTTGGGTGTAGTGTTGTGTGCCTGTAGTCCCAGCTACTCAGAGGGCTCAGGTAGGAGAATCACTTGAGCCCTGGGGGTCAAGGCTGCAATGAGCCATGATCGTGGTATTGCACTGTAGCCTGGTCAACAGAGTGAGACCCTATGTCTAAAAATTGAATAAATGAATAAATTAATACTGAAACCATTTAAAAATCTTGGAGGACTATCTTCTTTGCTAAAAAAAAGATGCTTTTTATATGTACAATTTTTACAAGGGAATCAAAATGTACAAGGTA
This sequence comes from Cacajao melanocephalus, assembly GCA_963573385.1. Classification (NCBI taxonomy): domain Eukaryota; kingdom Metazoa; phylum Chordata; class Mammalia; order Primates; family Pitheciidae; genus Cacajao; species Cacajao melanocephalus. The sequence goes on from CAUYLG010033656.1 coordinate 26,569, forward strand.
TGTCATCATCATAAAGAGACTTTGGAGGTGACTCTTTTTCAGGGAGCTCAGATTTGATTTAATTGTTGAAAAGAAAAATTGTTTTAAAGTTAGAGTCAAAGAGATCATAATATAGTAAATATTCTAAAAGTTATTTCATATATCAAATGGCTTCTATCTGCATATTCGTTGCTTCAGAGTTGGTTGGTTCCATGGGCAAATAACTGTAGTGGTCAATCTCCAGCAGTGCAATAAGACACTTAAAACAAAACTTGCTTCTTCCTTTAATGATTTCAGAAGTAAACTGAATTGGGACTATCTTCATTTATGGCATCCAGCTCTTCCATTTCTTTTTAAGAATAGCTTCCAAATATTTCTTAAAATTATTGTGTGAAAGCCCAAAAGTAGACAAAGAGCAGCATAGATAAGAAGGACATGTCTATATACACGATCTCATCAGCAGGATGACAGGGCTGGCTGCACACAACCCCAGCCAGGCCCTTATGGTCACATAGAGAAATGGTAATTCCTGCTGCAGGCCCAAATCAATCTGACAGAGCATCGCATCACAAAATTAGAATTTTGAGGAAAGGGAAAGTAAGTCTACATTCCTGACTCTCTACTTCAAAACTGGCACCTAGAAATTCTGAGTGTTGATCAACGTAAAAGAAAATGCTGTATATAAAAATGCTTCAGAAACCCTAGAGTCTTGTATGAGTATGAAGAATTCTTATCACAATTGGATTCAGAGGGCATAGCTTCGGTTTAAAGTTTAGCAGTAAGGAGGTAATAATAGTGGGCACAGATGAAGTTTCTAAGTTGACAGCACATTTCAGTTATCATCCATTTCCAAGCAGTCATTGCGAACACAAGTATGTCTAGCTCAAAGATTGAAACTGCGTCAAACAGAAGACAAATGAGACAAACCACTTTTTACAAAAAAGGCAAGTTTCATAGATAAAGAAATGAAGCATAAGCATAAAGTGGAACCACACTCAACACTAAGCCAAAAAGTATTATGATAGATCTACACAGTGAATCTCAAAAAACATATATTGAACAAAAACAGCAAGACACATAAATGAAACAAATAAATAAAAGAGAACATCCTGTATGATTCAATTTATATTAAGCTCAAGAATGCAAATGAATCTATAGTAATGGAAATCACCATACATGTGGGGTCAGGAGGGTGGGATTGGCAGATTGAGTATAAGGGGGCATGAATGAACTGCCTGCAGTGAAGGAAGTGTTCTACGTCTGTATTAGGTATTGTTTACACAGATATGTACATACGTCAAACCTCATCTTATTCTACACTTAAGATCTGCACATTTCTCTATTCATACATACACTTTACCTCAACATGTTTTATAAAAGGTCAACTTTCTCCTCTTCTCTCTTTTTGTTTCTTCTCCTTTACCCTTCCTCCTCCCCATTTTCCTTCTCTGTCTTTTTCTCTGTATCCACAAACACACTAGCCTTTTACTTAACCTAGTTTCTCTCCACCACCTCTTTTAGTCCCTGAGGAAGTAAAGCCCTTTCTCTTTAATATCTATTAATATTACCCTAGGTTTTAAGCTAGATTAACCCTATCCAGTCCTTTGAAATTCAGAGCAGAAACCTCCCTGAACTAGGGTCTGTCTTTCCTGAATCTATGCTTCTAAGAGCTTCTCTCACTCTCAGGAAGTGAACATGGCTTTGAAGGGATGGATGGGGCAGAAGGCACTGGAGAGAGCAATGCAAAGAACAGGAGTCCTTAGTAGCTCTGCTGCAAGCCCCTGTGGAACACTGATATGTTTTTGCATATTTCATCTAATCAAATTGAATAACTATATTAAAGCTAGTTTTTAACATGGATTTTTGGCATATTAGACCAGAAGGACCTTGTCTTGACAACTTGCTATATTACTGAGGGAAACCACTTTCAGAATCTCCAGGACTTAGGAAGTTCACCAACTTAACTTACCTACCAAAGTTGCTGGATCATAGACGAAGATGAAATTCCAATATGAAATAAATTGTCTCAGTGATTCTTGAAGAAAATGCCATAGATAGACATACAGAAATGCCAGTATTTAGTCTTTTGGCATCTATCTATCTATCTCACTAGAAAATCAACTGTGGAAGTGTGGATAATAGTTATCCTTGAAAAGAGAAATAATAGAAAGCCTTCTTTACCTTATTCATCTCTGTATTTATTTGTGATTTTGTTTTTACAATTACTACATTGTTTTTTATAATCACAAAAAGACTAAACAGACATAAAATACTTCTACAATAAGACATAAGTGAGTGGGTAATTTTAAAAGTTTCTATTCACTTTGTGGCCTTCATTTTGTAAAAAATAAACAAACAAATAAATAAATCTGGGCAGACTTTAAAAAAAAAACCATAATAAAAATCACTTGAAACCCCAAGAACTTGACACGAACAGAAGTCCCTGCTCTTCTCTTTTGATTTTCAAGATAGCAGCTGTGTAAGCATTAATGAGACATGAGGCTTCAGAGAAAAGAAATTGATCCACGTCTATAGAATTTTCTTAATATCTCAACATTTTGGTTTTGCAATACAGTAGAGAACGTGGAGCATCTGAATTGCTAGGCCAGCTCACTATTCCCACGAAGATTAACATAGCATTGAGTCAATCCTGCAAGCCTCCATTTTTAAACATAATATTGAAAAGAGAAGGTTTGATTTTAAGAAGGGCTCAGCTGAGCAGGTACCTCTCTGAAACATAATGGAAGTTTGGTATTTGAGCTTTGAACATTCCATTGAATTAGAAAACCAGAGATGCCAGTGAATTAGTGCCACATTCTGCCAAAATGTCTGTGCAATATTGGACTTCAAAATGCAACATGAGCGAAAGCTAAAAATCATCATGAATAATTCAGATCACATCCAATTGTTTGTCACACTAGAAAAAGAAACATTTTATATTGAACAGGAAAGAATATTTAGCATAAAAAATCATTATGTGGGACCAAAACCAGACAAAAGCATTTAACAACACATACCCTATGCTCAGATATCTGAGAGAACTTCTAATTTAATTTGATAGTACATGAATTGGCATCCTTTCCTTACCACCTTTTCTTCCAAGCAAGTAACATTGACCCTCCAGTGTCAGCCACACAACTCTCCTTGAACTGCCTGCCATGTGTCTGCACTGTGCAACACACACAAAAGATGCATGGCATGGCCCAGACCCTAGTGCTTGCGTAAAGAATGTCACAACAGAAAACTGAACACAGGACAGTGCTAAATGGTGAATGCAGACCACAAAACTATTGGAGAATTCCATTATAACTGCATACGCTATAGCCTTTGGGGGAACAAGGGAGTGTTAATTTCTTACCTGGTACTCATTTCTCTGCTCAATTGATCTTACGTATCACTACCAGATACAGCATTCCAAAATGCAGTTCCCATCACATTACTCTAGCTTAAAAGCTCACATTACTCACCAATGACTTGTTTTTTGGAAAATCTTCACTCTGATCTAACACACACCTTCAAATCACCTTACCAGCAACCTCCTGCTATTATCCTCACTCGAGCGCATTCAGAGTCTAGGCAGCCAAGCTTAAATGGGCCTCAAATCTTGTAAAACTACAGTGAGTATACAGATTAGGCAGAACATACTCAGCGACATTCAGATTATAATTGAACGCAAAACCTTGTGCTAGTCTGCCGTCAACCTGCGGAGATGCCACACTGCACCGCAAGATGGCATAGTAAGCCCTTGGATCTACTGTGAACACTGCTTTTCTTCCTCCTATTTCTTACCTGTCCCTTGGCCTTGAATGCTCATAAATCTGCATCCTCACCTTCAAGGCAAATCTTAAATCACATTCCTCTAAGAAGCCTCCCAAATCCCTACAAATCATGTATAATCTGTCCTTCCATGTTTCACTGCTATGGCGCTTATGTAACATGTTCTTTTTAAAATAATCACGTGTGCACTTAAATTATGTTCTTTACCAAGCAGAATCAAAATTCCTTGAAATTGGAGATTTTCTTTTTTCTCTTTTTTTCTTTTCCTTGACACAGTGTCTAGCTCTATTGCCCAGGCTGGAATGCAATGGCGTGATCTCGGCTCACTGCAACCTCTGCCTCCTGGGTTCAGAGCAACTTTCCTGCCTCAGTCTCCTGAGTAGCTGGAATTACAGGCATGCACCACCACACCCAGCTAATTTTTGTATTTTTAGTAGAGATGGGGTTTCACCATGTTGGTCAGGCTGGTCTCAAACTCTTGACTTTGTAATCTGCCCACCTTGGCCTCCCAAAGTGCTGAGATTACAGGTGTGAGCCACTGTGCCCAACCAAGATTGAAGATTTTCCTACTCACTTCTGGATATATCGTGTTAACTTCAGTAGGTGCTCAGTACATTTTCAATAAGCTAAATAGAAATTGCCACATAAGAAAACATTTTTAAAGTACTGTCCAATGTACTTACAATACGTATGGGGGAAAGTCATGTGCATATGATTTTTTTAAAAATTATTTACATGGCAATTAAAGAAACGCCAAGTATATGTGGAAGTGCCAAGTGGGTAGTACCAGCCGTACCTGGTATACGTTTCAAAGGAATGTGAGAGAAGACTCTGGGCAGGAAAGTGGTAGGTACTGAGCGAGGTATTGAAGGCTAATAGATTTTGAATATACAGGATGGTTAAGGAGGCATTTCAAGAAAGAGAGTTCTGATGTGTGACCTTCATGTTCGCCTGTCCTCTCTGGGTAAGGATCTCTCATCTGCATAATGAAAAGAGCTACCTGGATAATCTCTAAAGCCCAATTTCAGCAATGTGAGTAAAGGCATAGTCCGTGGTGGGTTTGGAGAGACCTGTCATAGAGGTAAACAACTTGGGGATACGAGTCAGACGGACCTGAGCTCCATCCCTGGTACTGCCACTTCCAACATGTGTAGCTTTGGAAAAGTCGCATAACTTATTTAAGCCCCCACTGTTTTCATTTATAAAATGAGAACACTACTAATACACACATTGCATTGAGTTGTCTTGAGGATTCAATTAAATAATGTATTAAGGTACTTTGCACAATACCTGGAACAGAGTAAATTCCCTGTAAAATCTAGCTATTATTTTCACTATAAGAAACATGCCACAGCCTGGGCAACATGACAAAACCCTGACTCCACAAAAAAATACAAAAATTAGCTGGATGTGCTGACACACGCCCATAGTCCCAGCTATTCAGTAGGCTGAGGTGGGAGAATTGGCTGAATTGAGAGATGTCAAGGCTGCAGTGAGCCATGATTACATCACTACACTCCAGACTATGAGATAGTGAGACCCTGAGAAAGAAAGAAAGAAAAAAAGAAAAGAAGGAAGAAAGGAAAGGAAAGAGAGAGAGAGAGAAAGAAAGAAGAGAAATAAAAAAGAAAGAGAGAAAGAGGAAGGAAGGGAGGGAGGGAGGGAAGGAAGGAAGGAAAGAGAGAGAGAAAGAAAAAGGAGGGAAGCGGAGGGAAGGAGGAAGGAAGGAAAGAAAAAGGAAGAAAGGAAAGGAAAGGAAAGGAAGGAAGGAAGGAAGGAAGGAAAGAAGGAAAGAAAGAAAAGAAAAGAAAAAAGAAAAGAAAAGAAAGAGAACAGAGAGACGCTGGCTGTACACAGTAGTCGTGCCTACTTGAGGGTGGATCATTTGATCTTGGGGGTTCAAGACCAGCCTGGGCAACACATTAAGACTTCATCTCTATTCAAAATAATTTAAAAAATAAGAAATATGCTTATTTGGCAATATATAAGAACACTTACTCAGACTTTTTTTGTTTTCCCAAAATAGGAACTAGAACTTAAAGCTAATGACCACCAGCTGGCAATAGTGCACTCTGAAAATTCTTGAAAGATCACACTCCTCTTAAAGGCTTTTGGGAGGTGACTAAGCCATCTCATCTGTGCTAAAACCATCACTCCATCACAACTTTCCCATCCAGTCCACAAAATCAGAACATGGCAGTGATGGAGATCAGCATAAATGTCAGAAATGCAAGTTACCTGCTAGGAAAAGAGTTGTATGTTTTCTTTTCCTCTTTCCTCCTCATGGAAGGAGGGAGGTGGTACTCAGTACCCGACCTAAAGGAAAGTGAGAGGGCCTCCAAGAGAATCACTGTGTGCATAAGGGTACTGATATCTTATCCCACAATTGGAAGTATATTTATATAGACTGCTAGATGATTTGCCTTCTGAGCCTCCTTGAGCTGAGGAAATAATGAAAAAGCAGGGAGGGAAGGGAAGAAGCGGTGTGGCTGTGGAGCAGCTCACAAGCTCACAATATGACAAGGCAATGCTGCTTTGTGAGTTTCCTGTGGGTCAGATGGGTGTCACAGAAGAGGAGTCAAGTGGGGCCATCTTGCAAGCAACAAGAGAGGGATACTTCAGCAGCAAAGTGTGGGAATACTACTTGGACAGGGAATGAGACAGGGTGGGAAGAGGCAGGTTCAGAATGGATCTTCTGCAGGAACTCTGGTCTCCACAGAAAACTCACAACTCTCCCCCTGCCAGAACCAACAGTTGGAGGCCTGGAACTCAGAAGGCATTGGATGTGATTGGTGTTAGAGAAAGAGGACTGACCCCAGAGAAACGACTACAGCAACAGCCACTAAAGAAAAAAAACCTGTCCCTATCCCCCTTCTCATCCTTCACACACCGAAGGATCTAGAACCAGAAAAGGAAGGGAAGAGGAAGGCAATAGCCGGGAATATCCTCCCATCCTGAAGCTCTCCTAGACACAGATGAAGCCTGTGGAAGGAGAAGATAAAAGTCGAAATTGTTCTGCATGCTTTGAAAGCTACAGCAACTAAAACTCCGAAAGCCAGGAAACATGACAAAAAGTTGTCATTTAAATAAGTTCAGCTTGCTGAAGATAAAAAGTTAAAGAAAATAAAATGGTTTAATGTGTGTACCCCCCACATTAGTTTCAATATAATCAGCCTAGAAGGATAATGAGAGAGGATACTGGAAAAATAAACTGAGTCCAGACTGTAAGAATCTTGAATTATTAAGACTTTAAATTTATCCTGAAAGTAATGAGAACATTGAAGGTTTGGGGCCAGGACACTACAGGCCCCAGTGAGGATTAACTGAGCTGTATCAGTGGGTACGTTGTAAGACACAGAACCTAGAGGCATGGAGACTGGAGAGGAAGTTGTCATAATAATTCGGATGACTCATAGAAACTGGAGCCTATACCACAGGGACAACTGTTGAAATGGCATAAAAGAGATAAACAGCAGTGGCATCTTACACGTGGAACAAAACATTTAGACAACCATCTGAATCTAGGGAGTAAGAATAAAGGGTAACTCTACCTTGAGTTGAATTTCTTCAACCTAGATTCTGACTACCATTGGTCACTACTCCCTCAGCTCTCCAACCCCTTTCCAGGAATTAAAAAGCAAATCTATGAATGGTGGTCATTTTGGGAGAAATGTGAAGAGATGAGTGTGGCTTAGAGTCATTTCACCTTTCCAGCTAATTAAAAACTTCTCCACTTCCTGTCTGACATATTCCTCCCAAAAATGCTATTACTGCCACCACCAGTTCTTGCCTTCTCTGAAAACGCAGCTGGGGTATATGGTGGAATCTACTCAATGTGAAACAAAGGACGTAAGGAAGACTCATTGCTCTCTGAAAGATTCAATACAACTCCAGAAACGTGAAAATGATCCAGATTCCTGAATCTTAGATCAGAGGTCATTTCAATACATCATAATAGTTGCTGTCTGCAGGTTCTCCTGAAGACGGGAGGATTTTGGTTTCATGAGCTCCAAAGACACACTGCAGGAACATTCTAACACCACCAACTGTGGAAACTACCAGCAGAGGAAGTTTTTCTTACACAACTTCGGCGTGTGTGTGTGGAGGGGTGCATAATTATAAGTTGAAGAGTTCAAACACAAGCACCCACTTAGACAGTCACTGTAACGCCTTCCATTGGTATCAGGCTTGATGCTGGGCAGAGCATTTTAAGTACTTGCTTTAATCAAGATGCTAGGTAAGCATGAAGAAGCCATAAGAAATCAATGTGTCCAGTTTCTGGCATTCACAGCTTCAGGACTGAACCAAGCCAGCCACAAGCTATCTCGGGAGTTTCCTGGAAATATGTTGCCCCCTCTGCACCTCATTCATTTATTCACTCACGCAAAACATATTTATTTAAGACAGACTCTGTCCCAGTCATCGTGCTCTCAACTGGAACACAGAAATAAATATTATAGACCTGCCCCCAAGTTGCTCACAGCCTTGAATAGAAGGCACCAAAGACAAAAAAAGAGAAGGTGATAATCTGATATAAATAAGCAGAGGCTGCTGTGGAAGTGGTCAGCCAGCTTAGACTGAGAAGATGAGAAAGTGCTTCCCAGGATTAAGATGTAAGTTGAACCTAAAGAAGGAGAGCTCAGCCAGGGAGGAATTAAGAAGTGATAAAATATTACACGTGCAAAAGTCCCAAGACAAAAATAAACACAAGCATGGCTAAGCATGGCCTAAGCATGGAAGGTCAATGAACATCACTGAGCCTAGAAAATGGGGACGTGGGGACGGAGTTGGCAGAGGAAGAGGGGTAAAATCAGACAGGTCATACAGATATTCAGGACCTATACCAGCAATGAACATCTTTGTAAAGGAATTTGAGAAGAAATCAAGGGCCAAACATAGCAATCAAATTTATTTGGGGGAGTGGGGCAGGTAACTTTGGATACTGAGTGAGAATGAACTAGAATTAGAGCAGAATGTGATTGGCAACTGGGACAGCAATTAGAGGGGATGACGACGATAACTGTGTTGAAGTTATCGTGTGGGGTGGTCCCAACACTATTGTCAAGGGCACTGTGCTGGCCTTGGCCTTGATCTTAAGAGAGATGAGGAGGGGACAGAAGCATTCTAGAGTAGAGGTATGGTGTGCCATTTTAGGGCAGGGGCTCTGTTTCTCCCAGTTAGTTCAGTTAATTGTTGGGTGACCTCGGCCAAATTTCTTAAACCTCTGACCTTTGGTTTACTTATTGGTAAAATAAAAATCAGAATAAGACACTCTTTTTAGAGGGGTTGTGAAGATAGGGTAAAGTATACGAAGTGCTGACCTCTTGCCTGGTACATATCAGATGCTTGTATTAGTTAAGACATACTGTCACTTGCTGTAACCAAAGCCCAAAACGACAGTGGCTTATATAAGACAGAAGTGCATTTTTCTTAAATCCAGGTATAAGCAGTGGTAGGAAGGTAAGCTGGATGGCCAAGGAATCTTCTACATTGTTGCTCTGTAATCACTGGGATGAGGCACTCATCCAAGTGGTCCAGTATATCTCCATTCCAGCCGGTGGGAAAAAGAAAGGGAAATGTAATCCCAGTACTCTGGGAGGCTGAGGCAGGTGGATCACGAGGTCAGGAGTTCAAGACCAGCCTGGCTAACATTGTAAAACCTTGTCTCTACTGAAAATACAAAATTAGCTGGGCGTCGTGGCAGGCACCTGTAATCACAGTTACTCAGGAGGCCGAGGCAGGAGAATTGCTTGAACCTGGGAGGCAGAGGCTGCAGTAAGCCGAGATCATGCCGTTGCACTCCAGCCTGGGTGACAGAGTGAGACTCCATCTCGGGGGAAAAAAAAAAAAAGGGAAAAAAGATAGTGTGTCCAAATTCAGCAGCTGTGTCTTTCATTGCAGAGAAGGTGAGAAAGCGTATCAGGGGGTAATCAGGCAGTAGCAACACCTAATATATGTTAATATTATAGAGAGATAGAAAGTGACTGCTTGAAGGAGAGGAGAAAAGTAGAAAAAATTCATTTCTGTTGGTTGAAACTTGGTAAACTTAAAACATAAAAAGTTTTAAACTTAAAATCTTTCAAATTTTATCAAAGGAGAAAAATTTAGATAAAACTATATTATATAAAGACAGTGAGAAACTCGAAGGATTTTTTTTTCATATAAAAGGGACCTTGTAAGAATTAATTTAAGTATTATTAATAATTAGATGTTATCAATAACTGTTTTCAATGAGTTAGTCTACTAATGAAGGTTATAATATGCATTGTAATATTGAAAGAAAAATGATTAAGCCCACAAGGAAATTTCTACGGATTATCCTTTTTATTGGCAAGATATTGGAGGGAAATATTAACGATTTTCTTCTCATGAAACGTTATTAAAAGAAAACAATGTCGCGAATGTATATGCCTGTATATGACCACTTGCTACGAGGTAGCTCAGGAGATATGTGGTGTCTCATCTGAGCCAGGCAGCGTTGAACGGGCTGCACCAGCCACTTCATAATTGCAATGGTTTGCTGCCCCTATGTGGCAATCCACGTAACTGCAGGTCACCCAGGGCCCTAAAGCTTTGCATCTTCAAATCCCAGATCATGATCCAGGGTCTATCTCTTTTCCAAAATGATGGATTGTCAGTTTGTGTTCTCTCTTTATGACTATTTTTTTAAAGACAGGTCTCACTCTCTCTTTCAGACTGGAGTGCGGTGGCTCAGTCACGGCTCAATGCAGCCCCGACCTCCCAGGCTCAAGCAATCCTCCCACCTCAGCCTCTGAGTAACCCAGACTACAGGCATGCACCACTACGCCGGAGTAAATGTTTTGTATTTTTTGTAGACATGGGGTTTTGCCATTTTGCTCAGGCTGGTCTCAGCTTCTGGGTTCAAGTGATCCTTCCACTGTGGCCGCCCAGAATGCTGGGATCACAGGCATGAGACACCTAGCCCGGATCATTCTTGTTTTTAATATGGCCTTAGTGAGACCTCTACAGAAAATCTCAGATTACATCTCCACACCCTTAGTAATATGAATCTCCTGCTTCAAAGTTAACTTACTCCTTTCTTAAATTTACTATTTCCCTCCAGAGTCCATGGGTCATTTTTACTTCTTTAAGGATTGACCAAGAGCAAAATTAACAACCCTAAGTGCCTGTGACTTAAACGGGAAGAGACTGAGAGATGACATTTTGTGGAGAGGCGTTTTCACAAGTAGGAGTATCTTACACATTAAGCTAAGAACCCGGCAGGGGGCAGGCTGCATGCGCCGGGCCTCCTTAGTCTCCGCCTCACCTGCCCCCTAGCGCAAGGTCAGTACATACCCTGCATTCAGCTCCTGATTCAGCAATGATCACCCAGGGACAGATCCTCCCATGAATTTTTTCCACCTGCTTTATTTGCTTGAATTAGTCCCGTGGTTGTAAAGAACCATAGACTACCATTCCAAATGGTCCTTAGCAGGTTTTGTGTGCATCAGTCCAAGAATGTAATATAATTGCTCCTCCAACTGCTCTGAGGGAAAGCGCATGGCAATGTGCTCCACTACCTACAGCCTGCCTGCAAATTCAGGGTCGTCAGCAGAGACTTCTGGGGATTAGAGAGCAGCTCCTTGACCATTTCCTATTCATAGTTTAATATGCTAAGAGTTTGTGGCCAGGGATGGTAGCTCACGTCTGTAATTTGAAAGGCCAAGGCTGGAAGATCACTTGAGCCTAGGAATTCGAGACTAGTCTGGGCAACATAGGGAGATCTCATCTCTACAAATAATTTTTTAAAACTTAGTGGGCCATGGTGGTGCGCACCAGTGGTCCCAGCTACTTGGGAGGCTGAGGCAGGAGAATTGCTTGAGTCCGGTAGGTCCAGGCTGCAGTGAGCCATGATAGCACCACCGCACTCCAGCCTGGGTGACAGAACAAGATCTTGTCTCAAGAAATTAAAAAATAATAATAAAAATAAAAGTTGTAATATAACCTTGAACAAGAAGGGCAAGAGCAAGCCTTAGCAAAAGAATGTAAAAGTTATTATTTTACAGGAAATTGGATTCAAATCATATTAATAGGCAGGAAGGAAATCAACCCTCACAGTGCCAAGGTGAGTTTATTTCTGGAGATTTAAGAAAAAACTACAGCCATCATCCACAGGACCAGAGTTCCCCGCCCCTATCCACCCCATCCCTCTGTCAATTACTCAGAACTTTCTCACCTGTGAAGTCTTTTCCAGAAGAGAAAGACATTGATTTTCAGTGGCTGCCTCGAGGCTTCAGAATTAGTAAAGAACTGTAGAAGTTATAAAGCAGCTTTCATTAATCTGTACAGACAGACGCTAGGCTGCTGAGACAGGGAGGCAGGATGTGGACGCCTCCCTAAGAAGGGCTTAAGTAATGGAAGCAATTTCATCATAACCAAACATTGTTCATGTTTTATCTGATACATAAAAATTCTAGTCCATTATAGTTTTGGTTTTTTTGTTCCTATTGTTACTACAGATGAGCATGTTTGCTCATGTTAATTGTTTATTTCTTATTTGTGTTTCTGTAACTGCATATTTGTATTCTTTGACCTCCACTATGATATCTGATATTTTATAACAGTAATGAGAGTGAGCATCCTTGTCTTTTTCCTAAATTTACTGGAAATTCCTCTATTGTTTCTCCATCAAGTACAATTTCTATTGTTAATGGCTGATAAAATGCTGCTTTAAATTAAGCCATATGATTTCCAAGTTACTGAGGATATTCCTCAGAAATGTATGGCATAGCCTTTTTAGCAACTATCATATACTTTGACTCTTTAATTACTGATATAATGAATCACCTGAAAACTTTTCCAAATATTGAGCCATCTTTAGATTTCTGAAATATGGCATAGTGTGGTTTTAAGGTTCTTCTGGATTATGTTAGATGATTGTTTACATATTTTTGTTTCTGCGTTCATATGTAAGATGTCTGTAAATTTATTTTTAGTGCTATCTTTCAACACTCTCAGAATTAGTGACTTGCCACTTTCACAGAACGAGTTGCTAATTTGTAAGAATGGAGTAAATTTCTAGCAACTAATTTATCTATGCTTTGCAGTAGCTTAAATATTTTGAATTTTCTGTGCCTTGAAGATTGGATCAGATTTACTGCCCAAACATTGGATCTGGTGCCGACGGGTCAGGGGCGACATGGGATAAAACTCTGTCTTTCCTTATTGTTTCTAACTATACCTGAACCCAAATTGTCAATATTTTCAGGAAAGTCACTTATCTAAACCATGTTTTAAAATTTATTGGTATAAATGTATAGTTAGTATTCATTTAAAATTATTAAATCTCTATTGTCTGAGTAAACACCTTCTCATTACTCAGTTGCATATTGTGCTGTCTATGTGGTCTTCTCAAAGAAACAGCTCTGAAGACAATATTTTTGCTTTCCACTTTATTAATTTTTGCTTTTATCTTCATTAATTATGTTTATTCCTTTAGCATTGCAATTCATCTGCCCTCTGAAGTGGAATGTATATAGTGCATATATTTTAAATCTTTCGGAAAAAAAGGAAGGTTTAATGTTTTGTCTTCACTGCCACATATTTCTAAGTATTTATTAATTTATTTTTGTGTGATATAATCACATCACAAATAATGTGCAGGTACTAAAGAATAACAGTTGAAAAGTTTTCTCTAATCTCCCTGTTTCCCACATAGTTTTTACTTACCTCTTTAATCTGAGTTTTTAGAATTTCTTTTTAAAAATTATTTTTTGTGTGTGTGATAATTCTACTGTCTTCCTTCACTATGCTTTGTTTTGCCTTCTTTTAGTTATTGATTTCTTGTCCTATTGTATAGGTTCAGAATTTCTATTCTGGGAACTTTATTCACACTTTTCTTTTGGCCTGATATGTAATCAATTTTTTGTATGTAAATATTTCACAGTCAACTTACTTTTAACTGGAGCCAATTTTTAGAAAACTTGTATATTCTAACTTGCATATTATAACTCAAAATAAATAAATGTACACATACGTTTAGATATATATTTTCAAATCTATATTAAAAATATATTGTATGATTTCAAATAGGTTTTGACTTATTTCTAAATTTTGGAGTTCAGTGGCTCTAACGACTTAAGCCTTCAGCATTTGTCTGCTTTTCTACTCATGTCACTGTTATGGGCTAAATTGTTTCCCCATCAAAATTCACATGTTGAGATCCTAACATCCAACATGTAAAAACCTATTTGAAGACAAGGTCTTTAAAGAGATGATTAAGTTAAAATGAGGCCTTTAGGCTGGGACCCTAGCTTAATATGACTGGTGCCCCTATAAGAAGAGACACCAGGGGCTCCTGTACACTCGTGCGCAGAAAAAAGGCCAGGTAGGACTCAGTGGGAAGGCAGCCATTTGCAAGCCAGGGACAGAGGCTCCAGGACAAACCAAACCTGCTGACACCTTGATCTTGGATTTCCAGCCTTAAAAACTCTAAGAAACTAAGTTTCAGCTGCTTAAGCCACCCTGTCTGTATTCTATTATGTCAGCCCTAATGGAATAATGGACCTTATTTCATTCTTTTAATTTGCTCATTCTTTTTCTCTGCTAAAATTTACCAAACCACAGCTGAACAAACTGAGGTTGGTAGTCGGTCCAAGGCTACAAATTCAGGTCTTCTGACTCCTGGTTAATGCCCTTTTGTACTCACTGCACTATTCTTTATAGAGACTCAGATTTGCCAAGAAAATTTACTTTTCTCCCCACCCTTACAAACAGAATTGCACGATAGTCAAACAACTGCCTTTCAAGCTTTGTGAAATGAATACTTCTGAAGTCTATCATATGGTTTCTGATGCCTTTTTATCCAGAATAAATCAGGGTTACTTTATCATAAATAATACAGTCTAGGAGGAGGGTATTTCTTCAGGGACATCTGCACCCACAATTCTGCAAATACTATTGGTTTCTTCAGATCAATCGTCTTCTGATGAAAAAAGGAAAGAATTTCTTAGATCTGGAATATTTAAGGATATAGCCAAGGTAGAGAAAATACTAAAAGTTTAAAACTGAAATTCACAGGAACTGCTTGAGGCCTGTATTGAGTTTAAGATTCCTTTGATTGAAAGTCATTATATAATTATACAGTAAGTCTTTGCACTATAAATCAGTGGAATTCATATTAAGTAGCTCTCTTTCAAAGAGATCAAGCGAAAGAATGAGATTGAGAAAGAGTAAATCAAGGATAAAGTATTCGTTGATTTTGTCTGTCTGACACAACTTTTATTATTATTATTTTCCTTTCCAGAATCACTAAAGATAATTCAGATAAGCAAAAGGAAGAAAATAATTATTTATGATCTCACCAACCCCAGTAATAAATAATATTGCTTATGGACATATTTTCAGTCAGTTTTCAATAAATACTGTTTTTACATAAAATTCTGTTTGATTAGGTGTTTTAGGTTGGGTTTCCTTGGAAAAAGACCTAGAGACAGGAATTCAAGTGCTGGTCATTTATGTGGGTGAAGGTGTCAAAAAACACAGGAAAGGACAGTGGAAAAGTAAGACAAGGAGGGTACGCAAAGAAGTGTACGCACAAGGAAATTACTACTGTGGCAGCTGAAATGATCCAAATGAGGAGCTCTGGGAACCAGTATGGAACATGGACCTCAAAGTTATCTTAACAAAGTGGTGAGTAACCTCACCACTGGGGTTACGTCGTGAACTCCACCAGTCACTGAATGAGTATTCATCAAGGGGCATAATTGGCCTGCTAAGCACATGGGCAAAGAGAATTTAAACAAAGAAAACTTGATGCTGGCAATTGGAAGCACAGCAAGCACATGGTGTAATAGTGAGGGTGAAGATACACAAGTATAGCATACATAGCATCCGCTACAGATACAATGTTGTTTGGTAACCTGTTTTATTCATTTATTACACCTTGAAATCTTTACAGAATATGAAATGCTCTGAGTATGATATTAATTATGAATCCTTTTGGCTGCATACTAGTCTAATGAATGATTGCATCCATTTCTGATTGTTGACATTTGCACTTCTCCATTACATTATACAAATTGTGATAAGAATTGTTGTATTAAAATCTGTTGTGCATGTATAATAATATCATTATGGTAAATAGCTATCATTTGAATGACTGTATCAAAGGATATGTAACATTTTATGACTTGATTTGTATCAAAAGTCGCTTTCTTGAAAGATTGTACAGTTTACACAGTTAGCAATATGTGTAATTTCTGCAGTTTCCTGATCTGAATTTTCCCAATACTGATCTGAAGGGTAGCCTTGGAGATGACTCTGCCGCTCCAGACAGCATGGAGGGTAGAGTGTCAATCTCAAGAGGAGTAGTCCCAAGCCTTAAGATCCGATAGAATTTGCCTTCCTAGGCTTTGGTCTTGCTTGGGAACTGTCACCTCTTTCTTCCTTCTGATTTCTCCCATTTGCAATGGGAGTGACTATCCTAGGCCTGTCCACTCTTGTACTTTGAAAGCCCATGAACTTGTCTGATTTTACAGGTTTATAGCTGGAGAGGAATTTTGCCGCAGGCTGAATCATACCTACATTCTCACGTATATCTGATTTAGGAGATATTTAGATGAGATTTTGGACTTTAGACTTTTGGGTTCATGCTGGAATTAGTTAAAACATAGAGGGCCATTGGGATTAAATGAAAGTATTTTACCTGCAAGAAGAATATGAATTTGGTGGAGCCAGGGACAGAATGCTACAGACTAGATGTTGTTATCCCCTAAATCATATGTTGAAGCTCTAACCTAATAAGTGATGTTACTTGCAGATGGGGTCTTTGAGAGGTAATTAGGTTTAAGATGAGGTCATGAATGCCCCAAGACACTACAGAGACTGTTCTCCCTCTATCTCTCCCATGTAAGTGTGGCAGGCCAAGTTTCTATTAGCAACCAGAACAGTCAGTTTCACTAACCCTTTAATATAATTTTGATGAATGCATAAGTTAAACATTAAAGAACTGGAGAAACTGGAGTACCAGGGCTGGAATGTGAAAACAAACCTATTAAGACCCTGCCTAGGTTTTCTCAGACCCTACAGTCTGATCAAATAATAGCATTCTTACACCTACACTTTGTACCAGGACACACTTAAGAACCTTTCCAAGGTTCTAGAGAAAGCTTTCCAGACCCCAGACTGTAGTTAAAGATTAGATACAGATTGAATGAAACACTCCTGCTTGTGGGTGCACTCCCACACATAGGCATGGAGCTTAAAAATATACTTAAGCACTAGAAAAAAAGAAAACTTGTAGCTTTGAGTTGGCCTGGTGAGTTACTTTGACTTTTTCCCTAAAACCAGTTGCAGAAATAAACTCCTTTTCTCCCCAGTCTGTCTGGAACTCCTTATTGGACCAGGAGAGTAAGCAGCTGGACCTCGTTCTGTCTGGAACTCGTTATTGGACCAGGAGAGAAAGCAGCTGGACCTCGTGCTGTCCAGGAACAGGAGCACTTAGCAAGGTAACTGTGTACAAGCCAGGAATAGAGCACTTTCCAGAACCTGATCATGCTGCCAATCTGATCTTGGATTTCTAGCCTCCAGAACTTTGGAACATAAATTTCTGTTGTTTAAGCTACTCAGTCTACTGTATTTTCTTATGGCAGCCCAAACAGACTAATACATCTGGTGTCATTTCACAGCTGGGATTTAATGCCTCCTGATGGTGTACTGGCTAGTAACAACACAGCAGGCAAGGACTAAGTTGGAGGGACAAGATCACGGAGTTGGTGGGAACTATGGGGAGTTAGTGTGGGTGAACTTCAACTAATGCAAAACAAGAGACGAGAGAAAGGTAGGCAGCTCAGCTGCATTTCTCCCTTTTACCTCTCTTCCATGGACTACTCTGAGGTTATGATTCCTCTTTAATATTCTGGAGAAGTAATGAAGGCCAAGCAAACATGCCCACTGAGCAACCCACTGGACCTGCTTCCAACTCACTTGTTTCAGGTCTGTCTTTGCCTCACTTTTCTTTTTTCCTTTATCTTAACACACATGTGTTTGTGCCTCTATAGGCAGCAGTACTTTAATTGTTGCCCCAGGCTCTGTTTCCTACAGGACCCATGCTAAGAAATTACTTTTTGACAAACACCATATATTGCTTCTCATCCTTTTGACTAAGATCAAGTGTGATAAAGATGCTATATTTTTACTGTGATAGAAAGAAATCCAATGAACTTAAAAAAAAATTAACACATAAAAAATTATGGAGTTAGGTCATTTTATGTTTAAGATGGCAGTTTAGATATCATTGTCTTTTAGAAAGCAAGTAATAAAGTTTCCAATTATATCCTTGTATATAGGCAAAGGCTGAATAATAAAACATACTTGATTAGATTTGTGCCTTTTAGACAACTATACCCAAGTAATGTAAATTAATTACAAAGTATAAACCTAGCAGGAGGTCTCAAATACAGAGTCCTTGAATATATGCATTTTAATGCTTGCCATTGACATAAATTTATTTTAAAAGCTAAACTGAATGTGCAAGTATGAAATAAAGAGAAATATATGATATTTGAAATAAAATTAAGATTCAGAATAATCTCATTCTATAATGTGAAGTATCTCCAGCTTTCAGAGAATACTTAACTACATTGGCAAGGTGAATCTTATAAAAAATAAGTCTAAATCCCTAGATTTTGGTTCAGAAACTCAAATGTACATAAACTGTGTAGAAAGAACTTATTTTGGCAGCAAACATTAAACCTAGAAATTTTAGTTGATCACATTTATGTGAATCCCGTCTTCAAGAAGATGCATCAATAGGAGTACGTTGTCCAGATGACCTGAAAGAATAGTCTACCATGCTCAATCATATAAGACTTTTGCAGGAATATGAATTCCAGCTCTGGGAGACAATGTAAGACTGTAAAAATAACCAACATATTCAGAAAAAAAAAGTCTAAAAGATTAAGGATCCGAAAAGCATGTTATATGAAGAGTGAATGGTTTGAAAGGAATAAGAATGTTGAACTTGGAGAAGCAAAGACTCCTGAGAGATTTTACAGATATCTTCAAATAGGGCTATTTCGGGACAATTTCATTCTAAGAGAGACTCAGATTTCAGATCTGAAATTGCAGATTTCAGGTCATTCTAAGAGAGAAATTTCCAATGATGGTGGCCAAGAATGGAATGAGAAACCCTCCGAGGCAATTACCTCCCCATGACTGAAGTATCTAAAAAAAGAGTTGAATGACCAATTAATTCATTTGTAATTATTTTGCATTGTGGCTGGGATGATGGACCAATGATCTCTATGGGTCTCTTTAATTGTGAGTTACCCTGCCTGAGGATCCCAAAAATATCCTTTAATATTGAAATTTTGAACATTTTAGGTTATAAAAGCCACATGTAAAATACTGCTTGAAAACGATATGAGGTGACTTACCACATGATATCATGATTACCATCTGAATCTCATCTCAGTAAATTGCTAAAGTAAAGAAAAATGTGTACATATTCAAAGCTTAAGACAACAGATGACTATATTATACAATTCAACAACGTGCATTCTTACTTTAAAGGTCATTGGCAACAAGGAGTCATTAATATCTAGAAAGAGAAGACGGACTGTGTGGCTATAATTAGCAGAACTGAAATTTGATGGAGAATTCAGATAGGAAAAAACATACCTAGATTTCTTATCAAAACTGGGGCTATCACAGCTAGTGTGGGAATTCCAAGAGGGCAGTGCAGATATATCTCACCCTGAAGCAGCAGAGAAAGACAAAACCATAGGAGAGTTTATAGCCCAAAACTGTTAGAGAAAACCTAGCTCCCCAAAGCTGGGAGTGAAATCAGAAGGATTTGGCAGTGGAAATAATACAAATAGGTATCAGAAATGAGGTATGGCACCAAGAATCTGGCCAGGCAGATACAAGCAGGATCTGGGAAACAGCCTAGAACTATCTTCCCTGGGTATCCATTTAGATGAAGTTTTCTGAACATGGGGCTGGAAGTTCACAGCATTAAAAATAAAAAATAAATATGAGTGTGTGTGTGTGTATGCCTGTACTGATTTTATAAACCATTCTTATCAAAGATTCCTTCAGTATAAGATTATAACCTTCCTTTTATCTTTTTTCTTTTTTGTGTGTGTTTAATATCTTCTTTTATAAAACAATGACAGAGAATTTTGGAAAAACAATGCAAATAATTTGTTTTGTTTAATGTTTTCAAAGGCAATAAGAAATACTAAAAAGCCTCACCATCCCTTCCATTAGTTTTTCTTGTAATTTCACAAGTCTGTGAAATTTTAAAATCTGGAAATGGTTGGCCCAGAACACACCTTCATATTTGCAATTTGCTTTTGTGAGGCAGTCAGGATGATATATTTGGACTAAAGAAAAAAGTTGTAAAAGAATCAATTCACTACCAATAATTACACAAATTATTTTCATCACAAAACATAATTGTATTAATGATGAGATTAAAATGTTTTAAATTAACATTGAATTGTTAAAGAAACTTTATAGGGTTCTTTTTGTTTCTTTTTATTATTTTGGTAATGCCTTGGTGAATGCTAGTTAACTAGCTTTCTTATTCTTATTTCTTATTTTCATGCCTATTTATAAAATGCAAATAAGAAAAAAAAGATAATAATTTTCAATATTGAGATTTATCAAACTTCAAATATTAAATACCATTACCCATAAATATATCCAAACACATACAAGAATTTTTAACATTTTAATATCAAGTAAAATACATCTATGGCATAAAATGATAGTTTGAATCATGTAACTGTGACAGTTATGCTGGGTACTTATTCCAACTAATGAATGAATATTGTGAGTATTAAGATGACTCCTTAATATTAACTATAATGCATATTTACACTTATAAAATTTAAGAAGCAGTGTGTTAGCCATTAGGCCACAGATAAATATGTTTTTGTTTCTGCCTATTTCAAAATCTGCCAGGCGGGGTGGCTCATACCTGTAATCCCAGCACTTTGGGAGGCCGAGGCAGTCAGATCAGAAGGTCAAGAGTTTGAGACTAGCCTGACCAACATAGTGAAACCTCGACTCTACTAAAAATACAAAAATTACCCAGGCGTGGTGGTACATGCCTGTAATCGCAGCTACTCAGGAGGCTGAGGCAGGAGAATCGCTTCAACGCGGTAGGTGGAGGTTGCAGTGAGCCAAGATTGCCCCACTGCACTCCAGCCTGGGTGACAGAGCAAGACTCCTTCTCAAAAAAAAAAAAAAAAAAATCTCATTATGAGGAGAAAATGAGATAATGTATACACAACTATAAGTTGTTTTGAACCAATAAAAATTATATGTCATGTCACAATGCTAAAGTGAAACCAAATAATACTATTCCTAAGCAAACAATTCAAAATGCATATCAAAATCTTATTGTTTTGTATTGTTATCTTCAATTTTCACTATGTAAATATGTTATACAGTTCCAATTAATAGACTGTTAGATAACATGTTGCCTACCTTATCTAGTCACCAATATTATAGATGCACATGTCAAAAATGAAGAAATTAAACGTGACACATGACATTCATATAGAGGTTAAAATGATCATTTCTGCAAGACCTAAATTAGAAGCCCTAAAACAATATGTGTCATTTTCTTTTAATAACACGTTCCAAATTAAGAAAGCAGCATGTTAAGCATAAATCTTAATGTATGAACTACCTTAGGGAATGAAATAAATTCTGGGTGACTAAGTTGTTTTAAAAATAACTTTGCATTCATCATTTTTAAGTAATATTGAAGAAAATCTTAATGCCAGCTCGCCACTGTACTTTCAGCTTGATAAATGAAGTGTCACCAAAAGAGTTAATCAGATAACATTTATAAGTAATTTTATTTTTAAGATAATTTTCCCCCTAATCATCTGCCAAAATTTGAGAGAAAAATGGAATCTTTTCTCGCATAATTTTTCCCCAGCAGACTGCCATTGCCAGCAGCAGTTGGTTAATAATAGATGCTCTCAGCATCTTAGAATATTACTGGTATAGACAGCACAGAGCCTAAGGTTAACACAGAGGTCACTTAGGGTCATTGTGCTCAATAAATCTGCAATAATATTTTGGTAAAGCTCTGTTCCTTAGAGTTTGAAAAATGTAATGCCTTCCCTAAGACTTCTAAAATTTCCCAGGAGTTTTCCCAAATCTGACTCCAAGCTTCTGGTCCCAATATTATCACAGTTTAGGATAGCCTTGCCATCTCATATGTGCTATTTCTGTTCTGTCTTGTGCCAATCCAGATGTAAAAACAAACTCTCTTCTTTAATTTCTATAAAATTCACTCATTTATTTTGGTGTCTAACAAACTCTACTAAAGATTTGGGTTATGAGAAGTAATTACATTGTTAAAAGGGAAACTTTAGCTGAATTAAATTTAAGAGTTTAATTGAGCAAAGAACAATTCATGAATCAGACATCCTCCTGAGCCAGTGTAGGCTCAGAGACTCCAGTACAACCACATGGTGGAAGAAGATTCATGCGCAGAAAAAGGAAAGTGATATACAGAAAGTGGAAGTGAGGTACAGAAATAGCCAGATCAGTTACAGCTCAGCATTTGCCTTATATGAACACAGTTTTAGCAGTTGGCCACCTTCTGTTGGCCAAAACTCTGATTGGCACAAGAGTAGGATACAGTGTCTTTCCAGTTCCATTTAGGTTACAGTTAATGATATATAGAGAAATCTTTAGGCTGAACTTAAGATATATAAGAAGGCAGCTTTAGGCTAAATTTGATTAAATAATATTAGAGAAACACAACTTATAATTTAATGTTAGGCATTCTTCTTTCTCAAATACCTTCCCATTCCTTATTCTTCTCCTCTTCCTCTTCCTTTTTTCCTTTTTCTCTTTCTATTACTAATTTCCTATTTTTGGAATTCTATCCCCTAAGCTCTAGTCTCCCACCATGCTACTTTACCTCCATTCCAGCTGCTTCTTCTCCTCATCTATGCTTTACCCCTGTTTTGTTTGTCACACAAGGTAATAAAATACAAATTGCTTACATTTTTTAATGCAGACTAGTTCAAGTTCCTCTGAATAGTATTGCCTTTCAAAGTGCCTACAAAATAAACATCAGAGTCTTTTCTTTAAAATTCAAAAGTGTTTTTCAATTTAAAGACGCACAAGGAAAGTTCCGAATTACTTAGGATGGTATAACCTAAAATTACCATGGTCAAATATTCCCTTCTGAATGACCATGGTGAAGAATAAATTCTCTGGAGCTGACTTCAAGCACTCAGTCCCTACCAAAGAATGCACATACGTTAGGGAGTTGGGGTTGTAAGCCTGGTAACAGTGTACAGGCAGAAGCCAAAGTTCAAGAGTTCTAGATGGGTGTGAAATATATGTTCATCATCTGAGTCAAATATTCTTAGCTTTTCCTTATATGCCCAGTCACACTAGGGAAAAATCAATTGTTACATCAGTCACTTCAGCTAGAAAGGCCAGGTTACCTACAAAGCGAAACCCATCAGACTAACAGCAGACCTCTCAGCAGAAACCTTACAAACTAGACGAGATTGGGGGCCAATATTCAATATTTTTAAAGAAAATAATTTCCAACCCAGAATTTCATATCCAGACAAACTAAGCTTATAAGCAAAGGAGAAGTAAGATCTACTTTAGACCAGCAAATGCTGAGGGAACTCATCACCATGAGGCCTGTCTTGCAAGTGCTTCTGAAGGAAGAACTAAATATGGAAAGGAAAAACTGTTACCAGCCACTATGAAAACATACTGAAGTACACAGACCAGTGACACTATAAAGAAACTACATAATCAAGTCCACAAAATAATCAGCTAGCATCATGATGACAAGATCAAATTCACACACAACAATATTAACCTTAAATGTAAATGGGATAAATGTCTTAATTTAGATATAGAATGGCAAGCTAAATAAAGAGCCAAGATATATTGGTATGTTGTCATTAAGAGACCCATCTTAAGTACAAAGACACAGAGGCTCAAAATAAAGGCATGGAGGAAAATTTGCCAAGCAAATGGACAACAGAAAAGAGTAGGGGTTGTAAACCTAGTTTCTAACAAAACCAACTTTAAACCAACAAAGATCAGAAACGACAAAGAAGGACATTACACAACAGTAAACGGTTCAATTCAACAGGAAGAGCTAACTATCCTAAATATATATGCACCCAGATTCATAAAGCAAGTTCTTAGAGACTTACAAAAAGTTTTAGACTCCCACATAAAAATAATAAAAGACTTAAACACCCCTCTGTTAATAGTAGACAGATCATTGAGACAGAAAATTACCAAAAATATTCAGTACCTGAACTCAGCTCTGGATCAAGTGGATCTGATAGATATCTATAGAACTCTCCACCCAAAAAAAAAAAAAAAAAGAATATACATTCTAATCAGCTCATGGCACTCACTCTAAAATTGATCACATAAATGAAAACACTCCTCAGCAAATGGGAAAGAACTGAAATCATAGCAGTCTCTCAGACCACAGTGCAATTGAATTAGAACTCAAGATTAAGAAATTCACTCAAAACCACAAAACTACATGAAAATTGAAAAACCTGTTCCTGAATGTCTCTTGGGCAAATAATGAAATTAAGGCAGAAATCAAGAAGTTCTATGTAACTAATGAGAACCAAGAGACGACATACCAGAATCTCTGGGATACAGCTAAAGCAATGTCATAGCACTAAATGCCCAAATCAAAGAGGTAGAAAGATCTCAAGTGAACAATCCTACATCTCAACTAAAAAAACTAGAGAACCAAGAGCAAATGAAGCCCAAAACTAACAGAAGACAAAAAAAACAAAAAACAAAAAACAAAAAAAACCCCACAAGATTATAGCTGAACTGAAGGAGATAGACACACACACACACACACACACACACACACACACACACACAAGAAAACTTTCAAAAGATCAACAAATCCAGGAGCTAGTTTTTTTTTAATAAATAAAACAGACCACTGGCTAGACTAATAAAAGAGAAAAAAAAGAGAAGAATCAAATAACCGTGTTCAGAAATGATAAGGGGGATATCACCACTGACCCCACAGAAATATAAGCAACCATCAGAGAACACCATAACACCTGTATGCACATAAACTAGAAAATCTAGAAAAACTGGATAAATTCCTGGACACATACATGCTCCCAAAGCTGAACCAAGAAGAAACTGCATCCCTGAATGGAACAATAAGTTTTGAAATTGAGACAGTAATAAATAGCCTACTAGCCAAAAAATGCCCAGGGCCAGATGGACTCATGGCTGAATTCTACCAGAGGTACAAAGGAGAGCTGGTATCATCTCTACTCAAGCTATTATAAAAGAAAAGGAAGGATTCCTCTCTAACTCATTTTATGAGGCCAGGATAATCCTGATACAAAAAGCTGGCAGAGATATAACAAAAAAAGAAAACTTCAGGCCAGTATCTTTGATGAACATTGATGCAAATGTCCTCAATAAAATACTGGCAAACTGAATCCAGCAGCACATCAAAAAGCCTATCCACCATGATCATTCATTCCTAGGACGCAAGCTTGGTTTAACATATGCAAATCAATAAACATAATTCATCACACAAACAGAACTAAAGACAAAAACCCTATGATAGTCTCAACAGATGCAGCAAAGGCCTTTGATGAAATTCAACATCTCTTCATTTTTAAGACTCTCAATTAACTAGGTATTGATGGAATATAACTCAAAATAATGAGAGACATTTATGACAAACCCACAGCCAATATTGTACTAAATGGGCAAAAACTGGAAGCATTCCCCTTAAAAACTGGCACAAGACAAGGATGCCCTTTCTCACCACTCCTATTCAACATAGTATTGGAAGCTCTAGCCACGGCAATGAGGCAAGAGAAAGAAATGAAGGGAATCCAAATAAGAAGTCAAATTGTCTCTGTTTACAGATGGCATGATTCTGTATCTAGAAAACCCCATTGTCTCAGCCCAAAAGCTTCTTAAGCTGACACGCAACTTCAACAAAGTCTCAGGATACAAAATCAATGTGCAAAAATCACAAGCATTCCTATACACCAATAACAGAAAAGCAGAGAGTCAAATCATGAGTGAACCCCCATTCTCAATTCCTCAAAGGGAATAATATACCTAGGAATACAGCACACAAGGACTTTGAAGAATCTCTTCAAGGAGAAATACAAACCACTGCTCAGGGAAATCAGAGAGGACACACTCAAATGGAAAAACATTCTGTGCTCATGGATAGCAAGAATCAATATCATTAAAATGACCATACTACCGAAAGCAATTTATAGATTCAATGCTACTTCCATTAAACTACCATTAACATTCTTCACAGAATCAGAAAAAACTACTTTAAAAGTCATATGGAACAAAAAGAGAGCCCAAATAGCCAAGAGAACCCTAAGCAAGAAGAATAAAGCTGGAGGCATCACACTACCTTACTTTAAACTATACCACAAGGCTACAGTAACCAAAACAGCATGGCCCTGGTACAAAAAAAAAAAAAACACATAAACCAATGAAACAGAATACATAACTCAGAAATAAGACCACACACCTACAATTATCTGATCTTTGACAAAACCGACAAAAACAAGTAATAGGGATAAGATTATCTATTTAATATGTGGTGTTGCGAGAAGTGGTTTGCCATATGCAGAAAACTAAAACTGGACCTCTTCCTTACACCATATATAAAAATTAACTCAAGATAGATTAAATACTTAAATATAAAACCCAAAACTAGGCCAGGTGCTGTGGCTCATGCCTGTAATCCCAGCACTTTGGGAAGCCAAGGCGGGTGGATCACAAGTTCAGGATTTCAAGACCAGCCTGACCAACGTGGTGAAACCCTGTCTCAACTAAAAATACAAAAATTAGCCAGGAGTGGTGGTGCATGCTTGTAATCCCAGTTACTCAGGAGGCTGAGGCAGGAGAATCACTTGGAACCAGGAGGCAGAGGTTGCAGTGAATCGAGATCATGCCACTGCACTCCAGCCTGGGCAACAGAGCGAGACTCCGAGAAAAAAAAAAAAAAGAAAAAGAAAAAAAAAAAAAACATGAAACCAAAACTATAAAAACCCTGGCAGAAAATCTAGGCAATATCATTCAGGACATAGGCATAGGCAAAGATTTCATGATGAAGATGCCAAAAGCAATGGCACCAAAAGCAAAAACTGACAAAAAGGATCTGATTAAACTAAAGAGCTTCTGCACAGCAAAAAACAAAAACAAAAACAAAAACAAAAAAACTATCATCAGAGTGAACAGACAATCTACAGAATGGGAGAAAAATTTTGCAATCTAGTAACACAATCTCAAAACACATGAAGTAAAAGATGAAAAAAAACACAGAAGAAGTTCAAATCATAATTATGTGAAAAGCAAAATTACATTTTGAGATGTTAGTACTTCATATTATAATCCAGTTGATAGAACAAGAAAGCAAAGAAATCAATAGAAAAGCAAAAGACCTAAAGAACATTAAGAATTGAACTGCCTTATTGACACAGGGAACACCCTGTCTATTATCTGACAAACATACTTCCTTTTCAAATGCGCATGGATTATTCACCAGTAGACACCATGTGCTTTATCCACAAAACAAGTCTCAATCTATTTAAAAGGGACAAAATAATTCAAAGTATGTTCTCTGACAATATGCAATTAAATTCAGCAATAAAACAGAGCACTGTATGAAAAGGTCCAAACTACATCTTTGGAATTAAATAACACACATCTCAATAAAAAAACACAAGTAAAATTAGAAAATATTTTAAATGAATGAAAATGAAAACATGACATGATTTGTGAGGGCAAAGCCACAGACTAAAGCAATAATCTAATCTTCTACAAAAAGAATCTGTAAAAATAAGAGCAAATTAAACTCAACTAGAAAGAATATAACACAACAGCAGAAACCAGTGGAACAGAAGAAAATGAATAAAATCAATAAAAAAAAAACCTGGTTCTTTAAAAAGAATAATTAAATTATAAACCACCAGTTAGACTGATCAAGAAGAGAGAGAATACAAATAAACCATCAAAGTCAAAAATGAAATAGAGAATGTCACTAGACATTCCACAGACTTTAAAGGGTGTTAAAGAAATATGAAGAATTTTATGACCACTAAAATAACTTTGATGAAATGTCATGTGCCCATCCTCAATAAATTATATCAAGGTCATGAAGTATTTTGATTGGCCTAAGTATCTTTACATGTTTACCTCTGTCACTAGAGGTTCAAATTCACCCGAAACACACAATCAATGAGAGAGAGGTCCTGAGTAGGCAAATAAAATACATGCTTATCTTATCACAATGGTCCATGTTTAACCTTACCATTTCATCTTTGGCATTTGTTCCATTGGGTCATCCTGTATTCAAGCTCATTTTCCTATATCTAAAGCCCATATCCTCTCAATCTAGGAAGGATATAAAAAATTAGCTAATGAGGCCGGGCACAGTGGCTCATGCCTGTAATCCCAGCACTTTGGGAGGCCAAGGTGGGCAGATCAACTGAAGTCAGGAGCTCGAGACCAACCTGGCCAACATGGTGAAACTCTGTCTCTATTGAAAATAGGAAAAAAAATTAGCCAGCTATGGTGGGGGGCACCTGTATACCCAGCTACTTGGGAGGCTGAGGCAGGAGAATCACTTGAACGCAGGAGGCGGAAATTGCAATGAGCCGAGACCACGCCATTGCACTCCAGCCTGGGCAACAAGAACTAAACTTTGTAAAAAAAAAAAAAAAAAAAAAAAAAAGAAAACAAAACATTAGCTAATGAAATGCCTTACCTAGTTCACACTCTGTAATCTTTCTCTTTTTGTTAGCCTGGATTATTTAACATCTTCCACAGTTCTTTTTTTTTTTTGAGACGGAGTCTCGCTCTGTTGCTCAGGGACAAGTGCAATGGCATGATCTTGGCTCAGGGCAACCTTATTCCTTCCACAGTTCTTGATTCACAAATTGGTAAGTGGTAAAAGTTAAAAACCTGCAAGTGCAGCTCTGCTCCAAGATCCAGTCTAAATCTCTGACTTTGTTTGCAGAAAGTTAAGTAGTTATTACGTTTTAGTACAGAGTCCCTATAACTGTTTGTCTTTTTTTTGATGTTGGGTCTAGTTTCCCCTTCTTTGAGCATTTGTTGCTCTTGACATCATGGTCCAACCCTGCACTCAAGTACCTGTAGACCAGAACAATGGCTTGAGCGAGATCTCTCTCGGACAACTATTCTCAACTCTGACCTCTGCAGTTGGACCCTATGCTGTAAGATTTGGCTCCTCCAAAGCCAGATTATGGACTCATAGTCCCGGAGCTTTGCTCTCCTGCTGAAGTGCTCTGAGACAACCCTGTCTCACTTTCAGTCTGATTATACATCACCACAGTATAACTAAAGCTTTTACCTAAAGGATCTTGGAATTATTAAGTGGCTTACCTTCCTGAAAATATTATTTCTGAAAATAAGTTGGATTAGGATATAAGGCATATGAGGTTACTCTTCTATACAGTACAAGCTGGACAATTTTTAAAAAAATTTGTCCTTCATTAAAACTACCTAAAAATGTCTTAAAGCAAACAGATATTACCATATTAATACATAAATATGCTCAGCTTTTGCTATGTGAGTAACCTAATAAAAAAGTTTATTTAATTCCCATCCAACTCTATAAATACTAAAATTTTCTTCTTATAAATGTGGAAAATAAGTAACTTGCACAAATTCATAGATTGCTGAAATTCAAACCCAAGTTTGTGGCATCACTAGTCTCATGGACTCATTGGCCATTGTAAAAACTATATAAAGCACATGCAAACAATTTTTTAAAAACGCCACCATAGAAACTGAACTTGATTTACCAAATGAAGATTATTACCAATCTCATAGATACATTAGTTATATATTCTAAACCTTATCACATTACACAATGCCATGTGAATGCAAAGATATGATCAAATCATTTCAGTAGAGTTGCTCCTTAACTTACAATAGAGTTTATCCCTTACAATTTATTTATCCCTCAATAAATCCATTGTAAATTGAAAATATGTCTTTAATGCACCTAACCTTCTGAATATCATAGCTTACCCTAGCCTACCTTAAATGAGCTGAGAAATAGAATGGTTGTATTGGAACTCAGATGTATGGTTGTACTGGTTTCTCCTGAATATGTAAGGCCTTTGCACCACTGTGAAGTAAAAAAAAGCACGTCAAACCATCCAAAGCAGGGATTGTTTATGTAATGATTCTGCCCAAAAAAGGAAAAATGATGCTGCCTGAAAATGTCCATTGGGTCTGCCACAGTTCAAACATGTCTCATTGTTAACACCTAAAATCTCTCTGGATTCATAGCATTATAGGAAACAAAAAGATTCATTCATAAAACAGTACCGCTTCATGGACTGAATCACATATAATTTACTGACAGTTAAATTAAGCTTAAATATAATACTTACAATTATATTGGGCTTTGCATCCCTAGACCAATGCTTGGCATAGAGTAAGCATTTAACAAATTTCATGAATGATCAAAACATTGAATGCATAAAGACACAATATGCTGCGGTATTAAAATGAACTTCATATCATAGGACATTGTGTTGGAGGTTGTAGGCAAAGTAGGAGGGCTGCGTTGTCTTCCCGCTCTGCTTCACAGTCCCTTCTGATTCTAGCTGTGAGGCGATATTCTTTTTGACCTACTTCTCTATTTAAGTTTTCCATATTTCTCCATGCTGACCTTCTGTTACCTTTTTTTTTTTTTTTTTTCTGAGATGGAGTCTTGCTCTGTCACCCAGTCTGGAGTGCAAATGGTACAATGTTAGCTCACTGCAACCACAGGCTCCCAGGTTCCAGCAATTCTCTGGCCTCAGCCTCCCAAGTAGCTGGAACTAAAGGCACATGCTACCACACCCAGCTAATTTTTGTATTTTTAATAGAGACAGGATTTTACTATGTTGGCCAGGCTGGTCTCAAACTCCTGAACTTCATGATCCATCTGCCCCAGCCTTCCAAAGTGCTGGAATTACAGTTGTGAGCCACTGTGCCCAGCCTTCAATTTTTAATACATTCAGTTTAGAGCACTTTCTCTGAGGTTGCTTAAACTTCAGTTCATACTTTCAGGCTCACTGCTTTAACACCTGGATATACACCTGTATCATCCATTTAAGTATAAACTTGAGAAAGTCAAACACAACATGGTGACAAACACTCTCTCCTTGACCAACCTCTAGCATGGCTTCTCACAGCTCAAGGTTGTGCCTTGAGGATGACAACACCAATCCCTCTAACATGCCTGCCTAAAAGAGCTCAATGCTGGCAAAAGAATTTACTGTTTGTTCCAGCAGAAACCTGACTATAGGTCCCTGATCGCTTTTCTTTTAGGAATTCCCCCTTCTACTTGAGATAACTTAACAATTTTAAAACCTTTGTCCCTTTGAGATTTTGAGATGCATCTTCTACAACCCAAAAATGTCATTCTCAAGGACCTGAAAGCCAACCATCCTCAAGAATGATAAGGCTCCTGTCTCCCAGGCTATGTGAGAGTGCAGGAGCCTGACTTTGATAAGCACCAGTTAACAAATACATAGATGACCTAATCACATTGACCCACCTTCCCTGCCTCAGTGTCTTTCACTACTTTTCCTTTAGCACATCCCAGCAAGCAAACATTTCCACCTTTCGTTTCAACAAAACTGATCTGTCAATACAAAATTACTTCTCTCCAATTGCAATAGCTTGAATAAAATCTGCCTTGATGACTTTAATGGACATTGAACTCTGTTTCTCTTTAACAGTGACCAAATTTCCTTATCTCATAGATAACCTTGCTTTCTACTTCACCAAGAATATTAAAATTTTCAGTGGTTATATTCCCCAGCTCTCTGATTGGCTTATCTACAGTGACACACACTTTTTCCTTCTTTCCTCTGATTTCCAAGATCCTGTCTTTCCTGCTCCAGGAAATACATTTACATATGCTCTGGGATGCACTTCTTTTCCCTTCAGCTGAGACCTTCTGGGTTATCAGTTACCCTTTTTGTATGTCACATCTCCTTTAAACTGGCTGCTTCTCAGCCTATCAGCATGCTCAGGCCCTTCTGTTCTGAATAGATTTTAAACTTCATCTGCTTTCTTTTCTCTTCTTATTCCATGAATCTTTAATGAGTTATCCCTGCTTTTCAATGCATACTTTTTAATATTCACTTATTTCTCACTCTGCTGAAACAGAGCCTCTCAACACATCTCATGGACTTGCTCTTACTACTGACATCCTAAATCCTGACCTCAAGGGAAACTTTTTAGTATCTATCAGGCCTCTGTGCTGCCCTGGGATGGGCTGGCCATTAACATATTTCTTACATGTTTCTTTTACTCCTCTGACTTTGTTCTGCACACACGGCCTTCGTTTTCAGTTTTCTTTGTGGGCTCTTCTTTCTTCACATATACCACATAGTATCAGACCTCTAACCTTGGTCCTTTTCTCACCTACTGGTCCCTCCTTGAACAGCAGTACAAACAACAAAAAGACCCACCCTAAAGAGTTATATTTGAAACAGGGTTTCACTCTTGCCCAGGTTGGAGTGCAGTGGCATGCTCACAGCTCACTGCAACTTCTGCCTCCTGGGCTCAAGCAATCCTCCCACCTCATTTTCCTGAGTAGCTGGGACTACAGGCATAGGCCACCGTGCCTGGCTAATTGTGTGTGTGTGTGTGTGTGTGTGTGTGTGTGTGTGTGTGTGTGTGTTTTCTTGGTAAAGACAGGGTTTTGTCATGTTGCCCAGGCAGGTTTCAAGCTCCTGGACTCAAACCATCTGCCTGCCTTGACCTCCCAAAGTATTTAGATCACAGACCTAAGCCATTGCGAAAGTGAATTATTTTTACCAAATAAATGACCCAATTCATTGTTCTGAAATAGAAATATTAATATGGAAAAATAAATATTCAAATGAAAAACATCTAATGGGCAAGTGACATCAAAGTCAGAGATGGCTGACTTTTGACCATTCTAGTTGTGAGTAAAATTCTAGTTATTTACCAACATTTTTCTATTCTTTATTTTAATTTTTAAATTACAAAGAAATTTGTATTATCTATTTTAATTGTTAAATTATATATATAATTTAAAATTTCATGTATATAAGTATATGAATGATTCTGGTGTTCAACTTTCTTCAGTTTCAAGTAATAGAAACCCAACTCAAATTGGTTTGAGCAATAGATTAGCTACTATAATTTGAGAAAAGTTAAGGAGCAGATGTCAGGCACTTCTGGGTGCAAGTTGTCAAAGTGTACGATTTCTCTCTTTCTCTCTCAGCTCAGCTTCTCTGTGTGTCAACTTCATTTTCAGGCTTAGTATCTCCAACCATAACAAAGATGCCTATTATCAATTTAGGTTTATATCCTACCACCTAAGCAACCATACCTGAAAGACAGTATAACTTGCTCCATGTATTCAACTAAAGTCTCAAGAAGGGTTCAGTGGCTTGGCTTGAGTTAATCCAAGCCCATCCTGACCATTTATTATGTCCAGAAGAATGCAGGACTCTAATCGGCCAATTCTGAGTCACAGCCTTAACCATTTACCTTAGAAAATTGTCAGCCCTATCTGAACATCATGAATTGAGAATAGTGCAGACAATTTCCCCAAAAGTAAATCAGAATACTAGTGGCCAGAAAATGTATCTACAATGACACTTTGTGTCTGTAAAGTTTTTGTTGTTTTAATCTTTTCAACAACAGAAATCATTTACACTTTATGAATGAGCAAAACAAAATTCAGAGGAATTAAATTCAGTCACATAGTAAAAGACAATATTGGATTTTTATTTCCCACTATTAAGACTAATACTCTTTTCACTATGCGATGCTTCCCATTCTCCTGCTTAATTTTAGTAAGAGATTCTATACTTCTCAGTGTCAAAGAAAGAAACTTCACTGGAAGCTTCAATTTATGCAAACACAAGTCAACACTTTGATGTTCATACTCATGTTCAGAATATTTAAAAAGACATCTGCATCTTAATGAATGACTCTTCACCCTTACTCTGGTTTTAACATATAAGGATATTCCCCAAAGTGGTCCAGAAATTATTCCTATCCAGCTAAAACCAGAGTCTACAGTTTAGAACAGTAACCCCCTGTGCAAAATTTGATGTCAAAACATCACTATGGCAACAATAACTCTGAAGAGAGAAAAGGCAAATTTTGTCCTAAAAATTAATCAGTTGCAGTGAAAATCTTATATACTTTCTCTGGCAAGTAGTGCAAATCCACCTAACACCCCTGACAATCTTCCAATCCTCATTTTCAGTAAAACAAAATAAAAAATAAGAATAAAACCACAGATCTATGTTAAAACATTTTTTTTCCAAACCAAAATCATAAACCTTCTATTCCTCAGCTACCTTGTGGGGAGCTCTTTGTTACATATGCCATAATTTTATCAAGATTTTATGCAGTAGATAACAATTTTTTCATACACTTATTCTCACCTAAAGTATCTTATTTTTTTTACTAACTTCTTTAATGTCTATTAGTTACCTGCAGATTTGTGCTTAATAAAGATTATGTCTTGAGAAAGAGGATGTTAAATAAAAGTGCAGAATAAGAAATCCACACAATATATATTTTAGAGAAGGAAAGTACATTTTTTAGCCTTCCTTTTGGTTGGACTTTTCGAGATGTAATTGGAAGGAACAGGAGTATGTTTCACTGGGAGATGTCCAATGTAGGGGAGAAAGCAGAGACTCTGGAGTTAGATAAAATGATATTAAACCTAGCTCCACTGATTGATAGCTGTAAAATGGTCAAATCTCTTGACATGTTTTAATCTCAATCTTTTTATATAAAATAGGGAGGATCGGTAATTCCCTAATTTTCTAAGATTCTTGGAAACAGTAGAGATGAGGTATATGGATTGTCTGGCACACAGTAGGTGGTCAAAAGAGCAAATGAAAGGAAAGCATTGCTGTTTATGAGACCGACAGTGGATTGGTCTTCCCAATACCAGAGCTTCTAGACTTTGACTTCTCACTCATTTCTGACAGCTTTGAGCCAGACTAACCCTCTGAACTTGGCACTTGCAGTTACTACACGGGAACTCTGATACTCAGGATGATGTACCCATGCTATGTCTCATACTTCTTATACATTCCAGGATTACTCATATATGAGCAAAGCAGTATGAGGCCATGGCGTACATGCTATGCCTCATATTCATACTGCTCTGCTCACATATGGATAATCATGGAATCCTCCTCATTCACATCTGTTTCTCTTGGTCCTTCCATCTCAAACTTGAGGGCTCACACTGATGTTTCCTCGGTGCCTTTACTCACAGTCATAATGGGGCCCATGATGCTAATAGAAGAGTCATGCAAGCTTTATTAGAACCTGAACAAAAAAACCCCTAAGTCCTCAGAATAAAAGAAGAGTTTGTCAGAGATGAAAAAGAGATTCTCAGGTACAGGCAGAGACAGGGACTTCTCCTAGCCCCTTCATAGTATAGAAGGCAGCAAGACCCAAGAGGAATGGCATCGTAATGCATCTAGGCAAACAGAAACACAGACATTCTAGAAAAAATAAAAGTCCATGACTCAGAAGTATCAAATCTCTGTCAGACCAGACCAGAAAGAGCTATCTAGACACAACAACTCATATTTCAGAGGTAAGCTGTTTTATATAGATGATCAACAACCAGAAGACACTCCCGTTCCAGGTAGAACCCCACCTTAACCCAAGGGAAGTGGGGAAAACTTCAAAAAGGACGAGTTATTTTGTCTGTTACTCAGTTACTAAAAGTGAGTTATAGAAAATAAATGGATACTTCTAATATACTTAAAAAAAAAAAAAGAACCTGTACATCAAGGCAAAAGGAGGTGGTGTTAACCATTTGCTGCTTCCTGCAGTCTTGAACCCTGTTCTGAGGCTTCACCTCAGGTGCTTAATACTTTGCTTCATAGCTGCTCAAGTCTTACAGGCCTCTGTTCTAGGTCCTTCTCCTTGTTTTTTCTATGCCCCTTCTCATTATGACTCTAGTTTTGCTTGGCCAGAAAAAGATCACAGTCTTACTGCTTTCTAGAGAATATTGACAAACTCCATTGCAAGCGCTCCATAAATTACTTGGTTCAGCACATTAATCTCTACTTGATAGAGCTAAAATTCTAATAAAAGGCAATTCTTAGAAATTCAGAATAAGCAGAAAATTTCTCAGGTATATAGTACAATCTTCAAGCTATTTTTTCATACCTTCCTATTAGTATTCTTTCATTGTAGGAAACAATTCTCTATGCTTAATAAGAAATAATATTATCAATTGCTAATGTTATATCATGTTGAAGGAACTGGAATCTAAGCAGAGATACCTAATAGTGAAGTTGGAGAAGCTGCTCTTTCATCCTGTTCAAGTTCATCTTGTTATAAGTAACGAATCACTGGAAATGTTAGCAGATTTTAGAAACCTAGAGATATGAGTCTTAATTGGGGGATGGGAAGAACAGTAAAAAATAGGATAGAATAAAGTACTTGCCAGCAATAACATGTAAAATGAGAGGCTGGTGATTAGAGTTCAGTGTTCCAAAAATCTCTTACAAAGATATTGACTAATACAAGACATTATTAAATTACATACATATATCAAAATTTAATTGGCAACCTTCAAAAAACCAAGATAGTATATATAACTTCCAAACAGAGCAAAAGTATTCAACCCAATGAAGGCAAGACAAGAGGGGAGAAAGCAGAAAGGGAGAAAAAACAAATGGAAAGCATCATATAAGATGTTAGAAATAAGTCCAGATACCCACAGTAAGAATAATAAGCGTAAGTGAACTGAAATAACAGGTTAAACAGAGATTGTCACAGTACATAAATAAAATTCATAAGCTGTCTATAGGAATCAATGTTAAAATATAAAGACAGTGAATGGTTGAAAAGAAAATGATAAAAATTAATAAAGGTATATTTTATTTAAAAAATTATTTTTAAGACCAAAAACATTCAAAGAGTGACACTAAATAGTATAACGAAACAATTCTAAAACTATATTAAACGTATTATAAAGTAATGTGTAAATGTGTTGCTGGGAATAGGTTTCTCACCATATAAGAAACTCACACACACACACACACACATACATACACACACACACACCCCTGCCCATATATACATGCATATACACATTTTATATGTGTTTTAAAAATCATGGGAAAAAGGGAGAAATATATGTATACAATATTTGGAATCAAAAAAGCTCATAGCTAAAGATAAAGTAATAATTAGAAAGTAATATATAACATTTTGAATAACTACACCAGTAAATTTGAAAACTTGGACAAATTTTTAATTTTCTATGCAAGTATTTATTAAATATTACTTAATAACAAATTAAATATCTGAATATACCTTAACCAGAAGTTGAATAAATCCATTTAAAATAATTCTTTCTCCTCCAAAAATTTCTAAGACTTTAGGACTTACTGGTAATTTATGCTAAATGTTTACATGTTTTAACAAGCTCTTCCAGAGAACAGAAAATGAGAAAATCTTCACTAAATTGTTTCATGAGGACGGAAAAATCAGAGAACAAAAAATTATAGGTCAATTTCTCTTATAGTACCTATATCCTAAATAAAATGTTGTCAAGCCCAATTAAAATATATAAAAACATAGTTCATTATATTCAAGTCGAATGTGTATTAGAGATGGTAAAAATCAATTAGTATAATTTTCCACATTAAGTTTGAAGAAGAAAATCATTTAGCTGTCTCAAAAGATGAGTTAAAGCATTCAGTAAAATTAAACATCTATTCATAGGAAAAGTTAAATCTAGAAGGGAACACATTTAACCTGATAAAAACATATCCATAAAATCTATGGTAAACATCATAAATATTGATGAAAAACATTAAAAAAAATCAATATTCAACAAGTATGCTACCAAATGTTCTGGTTCAAGTATGCCTTCTAAAATATGTAAAGGAATGAATTAATGAATTAATGAGTAACTGGTGTGAAAGATTTGTGATATTTTATGGAGAAAATTATAAAGTTTATAAAGTATTAAAGCATATATAAATGATAGATAAATACATCACATTTATAGACAAACATGAAATATATTGATCTTCCCAATTGACCCAAAAATTTATGTAATTCCAACTAAAATCCCGACAAGATATTTTCACAGAAAAATTATAAACGAATCTAAAAGTTTTATAGAACTTTTTTTTAATAACAATTGTATTTTTACAGCAAATTTTTTTATATTCAAAAAATTGATGATTAAGAGAGCATTAAACAAAATAGCAAGATTTATTAAGCGAAATAACTTCAAAGAGTTTGTGATGCTTTAAAACTAATGTATTGATTTTTTTAAAAAACTCAGACCAATAAGATGCTGTACAGAGCTTCGAATCTGATCAACACCTATAAACATAAATGTGATCTTTAACAGTGGTGGCATTGCAAACCTGTAGGTTTGTAGGGAAAAGATGGATTATTCAATAAATGATCCTTTGGGGAAATGCCATGTGAAAAGTGAAATGGGATTCCTATCTCATACTATACACAAGAAATCAATTCCACTTAAATTAAATTTGCAAATACAAAAGCAAAGCATTAAAATTTTCAGAAGAGACTGTCACTTACCTCTACTGCTCTCTCCTAATGCTGGCTTGTGTGCTAGTCAGTGCTACCAGGCACCTCTTGGATAAAAAAACAGCTAAAACTGTTTCAGCACTCACCTTGGCCAATGAAAAGCTTATGCACGGAGTGAAGATTGAAAACAAGGACCCAGTTAATTTGAAGTGGCAGGGCAGGTGCTGCAGAACAGTTTAAGAAGTTTATACCACTTAATAAACTTAGGAAAACATGTTGTGAAGCACAGGGCTTTTCAATAAGGTAGAGCCGCTCCTAATTGGTGGGCAGCCCATCAGTAAACCAAACACACCTGAAGAGCTGGAGCTGGAGAACCAGGATGCCACTGACGTGTTCCAGCAGCTGACAGGGGTGTCTCATAAACAAACAAAGAAATGACTACTTTTTGCTTAAACTGTGTTCCCTTGAAGTGATGCATTCATGATTATTCATAATTAGAAAACTCATTTGATTTCAACAAATTCTTACTGCTTTGGTAGATCTTCTTCCATCTTCAATTTCTACCTTTTTCAATTCAATTGTCAATTGCACATAAAATAATTGACGTATGCACATAGATATGTTGCATTTTATTTTCCAAATAGACAATGATATTATAAAAGGCAAAATTACAACAAATTTCGTTTAAAGGTCTCATTGACTTTTATTTGTGATTGTATAACATAGAGTGAGTATTCTGATGAACAGACATATTTGAGAGCTGAGGGTCATATCAGGATTTCTAAAGGCCGGAGGAACTACTTTAATACCCAGCTTCTGTTCTATAAAGGTACAAAATGGCTGAAGAAAGCAGAAATACAAAACACAAGGTGAATTGGTTATATGAAAGTTACCATCCTTGGGCTGGGAGTGGTGACTCACGCCTGTAATCCCAGCAATTTGGGAGCCCAAGGCGGGAGGATCACCTGAGGTCGGGAGTTTGAGAACAGTCTGATCAATATGGAGAAACCTTGTCTCTACTAAAAATATAAAATTATCTGAGTGTGGTGGCACACATGCCTATAATACCAGCTACTCAGGAAGCTGAGGCAGGAGAATCGCTTGAACCTGAGAGGCAGAAGTTGCAGTGAGCCAAGATAGTGCCATTGCACTCTAGTCTGGGAAACAAGAGTGAAACTCCTCAAAAAAAAAAAAAAAAAAACTTACCATCCTCATAGGGTTAAAAGCCAGGGTCCTCACCATGCTGAATCAGGAAGAGTGGAATCTGTGTTTTGGAAAACTGGCCCATTTCAAAATTGTTTGATTACCATCCTTTAGTCTAAGTGACTCCATCCTGGTTTGGACTAGTCTACTAAGACCAAGTGCAAGAGGCTAGTTTACAACAAGGGCCTCCCATGAACTTTAACAACATGCAAAGCTGGGGATTAAAGGAGTTACTCTGGCCCTTAGAAATTCTGATGTGACCTTCACTCTCTCAAAATTTTGTCATCAGTTCCTCATGAATAATATACCCTCTTCAAATTATCCTAATTGGAACATAACATCTGTTTTCTTGCACTCTGATTTATACAAGTACTTCTTGCAAGCATGGCACTGAATCACAATGTTTAGTGGCAAAATATGTGTGAGAGTCTACTAGTTGGTGTATCTATTCTGACTGAGGTCTGCAATTCGAATCCTCAAAGAAGAGATCAGAATTAGGTAGCTGACAGTCCCACAGCCCAGCCAGTATGTGTCCCTAAGTGTGCTTCTGGGAATAGGATTTGAGGTAATTAAGTGAGACATTAGGGACCAGCGGTCTATACCCAAGAATCTGTTCACATAAAACTTGCTTGTAGTCCACAGATTGCAGTATGGAAGTAGGCATATTAGGCACCTATTTATTCCAGTAATAGCCAGATTTCTTACTTTTTGCATAAACTTTTTATGCAAATAACTTTCTAATCTGTTAGTATATGAATAACTTCGATAATAATGAGGGAATTTATTCATGGAATAGTTGCAAAATATTCCCATTTATATATATATATATATATATATATATATTATTGTACTTTAGGTTCTGGAGTACATGTGCAGATCATGCAGGATTGTTGCACAGGTACACACATGGCAATGTGGTTTGCTGCCTCCATCCCCCCATCACCCATGTCTGGCATTTCTCTCCATGTTATCCCTCCCCAACCTCCTCACTCCCATGCTGTCCTTCCCTTGCCCCCACCCAACAGACCCCAGTATGTGATGCTCCCCTCCCTGTGTCCATGTGTTCTCATTGTTCAACAGGCGCCTATGAGTGAGAACATGCGGTGTTTTTTTATTCTTGTGTCAGTTTGCTGAGAATGATGGTTTCCAGATTCATCTGTGTCTCTACAAAGGACATGAACCCCTCATTTTTTTATGGCTGCATAGTATTCCATGGTGTATATGTGCCACATTTTCCTTGTCCAGTCTATCGATGGTCATTTGGGTTGGTTCCAGGTCTTTGCTATTGTAAACAGTGCCTCAATGAACATACATGTTCATGTGTCTTTATAATAGAATGATTTATAATCCTTTGGATATTTTAAAGTAAAAATATTAAAACCAACCAACGACATATTTTTTAAAAAAAGATGCTGTATTCCTTTGGTGTAAAGGCCTGTTTACCTTCACACAGAGAAGATGATATTAACACTGTGGTTGCAAGGTCAGGAGCAAGGGTAGCAGACTACATAGCTTTTCATCCGTAGGAGGCTTGCAAAGTTCAAGACAAGATCTAAGTGTGCTGATCACAGCTGGGAGGATTTGTTTTGGTCCGTGTTGTTTCTCTGTGCTGTAAGATATTAGCAGTATTTACGTTTGTATTTTGCAAAGCCTTATGTTTTCCCCTAGTCTGTATGTATATTTGTTTCTCGTATTAAAAATCCAAATTACCGACAGGGAGAAGATATTTCAGAACTCAGCTCCAACTACTTTCCCAGGTCATCTCCTATTTATCCATCTAACAGGTTTTCCTCAGTCTCTCCCTGTTCCTGGCAAACCCAAATCTAGACACTTTCTATTGCAGGTGATATTGTTCATACCTTCCTAACTATGTACCTGATGTCACCTGTGTCTGGAATGCCTTCTTCCCTTTTTAGAGATATTTCAAAATATTTCTTATCCTCCCTACAAGGTGATTCACTGAACTCTTTCAAGGAGCCACCCCTTGATGTTTTCTTTCCACTCCTTGCCTTAAAGCTCTTGTACATTCAGGGAACAGAAGTTATTTCCTTCCTCTCTCCATCTTCCTGGGTAGGTGTTGTCTGCCCTGCCCTGAAATATTACATTAACTTTTAAGTCAGCCAGCTTTGGGCATTGTCAGTACTGTGTACCAGCCACCTTGTTAAGCTCTGGCAATATGAAGATTGCCAGGGTGGCAAAGTAAAGAAGGTAGGAAGCACTAGACACTTGGGCAAAGAAGCATCCTACAGTTGTCCATCCTGGAGGCAAGTATAAAAGTTTATGTGAGCACAGATGCTGTAAACAAGAAAGATGATCAAAGGCAATGCAGTGGGCAAGAAAGAGCTAAAATATTTCTTTCTGGTTCTAGTCTGGAACATTTTATTGCAAAGTCACATTCATAGAGTCTCTGTTCATCTGAGAGAGATGACAAAAAAAATCTTAGAGCAAGTAGTATGTTTCGGCTGAATATCAATCTTAACAAATAAGAAAGATGATCAATGGCAATGTATTGGGCAGGAAAGAGTTAAAAATATTTCTTTCTGGTTCCAGTCTGGAGCATTTTATTGCAAAGTCACATTCACATAGTTTCTGTTCATCTCAGAGAGAAGACAAAAAGGTCTTAGGGCAAGTAGTATGTTTTCTGCTGACTGTCAATCTTCCTGCAGCCCTCTCTTTACCAGCATTTTAGGGCAGAGAGGGATATTCCCCGCGAAAACACAAAAGCCCATCTATGACTATGGCCAATCCCCTATTGAGGGTCTCATGAGAACAGGCATCTCTCTTTCCTAGCACTTCGCACAGCCACAAAAAATTTTGAATTTTGTTAAACATAGTTACATGATGATTTTCTATAATGCTAGACTGTAAAAGCCACAAGATCAGGACTGGACTTATTTTTCTCATTTTTTATCTTCAGCACAGAACACAATGTCTGTCACATTAAAATGCTCAATAAATACAACTCAAAAAGAGAACCAATAAATGACAATACTACTATCGGCTAAGTAGCTACATAAACTGAGATACACTACCTCATGTAATCTTCATAATAACTCTATTTGAAGCATGAGATACCTGAGTCTTTGAGAGCAGGAAAATAGCAGGTTAAAAGTTGAACCCAGCACTGTCTAGCCTTGCTGCAGCCTCACTCTCAGTCCCAACCCTATACCATCTTATAATAAGATCCATGTGCAGATACAACAAGTTTCCAGAAACAGCAGGGGCTGGAAGCACCAGAGAGAATGAAGAGTCATTTTTAGCAAGGCCATCTGACACCAGATGCAGAAGTGCTGACTTCCTGCTACTTTCTGTTCCACAATTATAAATTAGAAACCACTGAAGTATCCAAAATAGGAAAACTGTTAAGTCAGTTATGGCATACCTATGTATGGTAATTATTATTAGGTAATTAAAAGTCATGGTTTATAAGAATAAAGGAAAATGTCCAAGATACAGAGTTAAGTAGAAAAAGTACATTATAAAATGTACTATAATCTCAATTTTCCTAAAGTATATAATTACATATGTTTTAGCAAATGGTACACACACATTTTAGAAGAATATATATATAAGCAAAAATGTCAAAGGTGGTGTTATGCAGAGTAGAATTAGAGATTATTTTCATTTTCTTCCTATTTTTTATTTTTCCTATGTACTCTACAGTTATCATAAATTACTTTTAAATTCTTACAAATATGATTTATGGTAAATATACAGATAAAAGAAACCAAAACAAAAGATTAATAGATTTCCTCTATATGGTAAAATAATTTTGTTTATTAATAATTTTGTGTATTTAAAAATTGAAAGCAACTAAAAAAGTTTATGAGACTGAAGTAAATTGCCCTCTAACTATGTTTTGACAGCCCTCGAGTTGCAAATAAAATTACCTTCTGTTTCGTCTTGCTCTTCCCTATGTAATTTTGCTACCTGAAATTATGTTCTTAGCAACTACTCACGACACATTTTTGCAGTCACACAAAATTTGGGGCTCCAGTCATGTGTCTAATACACACACACACACAAACACACACATAGAAACAAAAGCAAACCAGTTATTTCTTTTAGAGTCCATATTTCTGGTATATGGACCAAAATATGGATGCTAAAAGAAACAAATAGTTTGTTTTCATAATGTTGCTAAACAAACCCAGAGTCACTGAAGCAGTACTAGGTTTATTTTCACAGCGAATTCTTGCCTTTTGGCTGCTCTGAACCCTGGCATCATTCCCAGATTAGATCTTAGCTTCTGCTAGAAGTCAACCAACTGCTGAAAAAAGCAGAGACTTAGAAGCCAAAAGACTGGAAAAGAAGAGTTCACTGAATGAGCCAGCCTGTCTTCTAGCCAACGGGCTATATCTAGTGGAAGGGGCAGAACAGAAGCCCCTGC
Source organism: Cacajao melanocephalus (assembly GCA_963573385.1). NCBI lineage: Eukaryota > Metazoa > Chordata > Mammalia > Primates > Pitheciidae > Cacajao > Cacajao melanocephalus. The sequence continues at coordinate 70,496 of CAUYLG010033656.1, forward strand.
CAACCACTAAGCGGATTCCAGGGTGCACCACACAACATATGGGACAAACTACTGGAAGCTCAGAAGTGGGAATTTCCCAAACCTGAATTTTGACTATGACTTAACTACAGTTTTTTGCATTTGATTACATTTCATTTGAAACGGTAAAATGAGAGATTTACCGTTTATCTCTTCCTCCCATGGTGCTTCCCATTTTTTCACATCCTTTATAGTAACACCCACTATTAGCAGATGATAAAATTCCTTCTGCCTTAACTGCCCCAGTAGAACTTGAGTTGGTCTGGTTGTTTCAAAAGTCTATACCGAGAGTAGAATGCAAGACTGAGAAATCCATGGGCTCCTGGAAAGGTTAGCAAGATGGCCATCAACCCTCCTACAAACGCTTGGAAATCAGAGCTCCTAGGAAACCTAAGGGCTTTGCTAAAATATAAGCATTGGCCCAGGGTTAGCTCTTCCCGTGTTCATAGATGTACAGTACTGAGCAGTAAAGGACAGAGAATCAACTTGTCCCAGAAACCAGAGGCAGCAGCTTGAAGTACAATTCTCCCACAATCTACATCTCTAAACACAAACCACCACCAGTAGAATTTGTGGGTTGGTACAAGGATTCTGTTTCAGGAAGAGTTTTCCTCTTCAGAAGAGTCTTCCATTCTGACATATTACTATCTTAATTCAGCCTAAGCCAAACATTCAGGTACTATTCCCCCTTCATTTTCCAGGGTACTCTATTGTAAACCAAAGAAGATGACTGAGGCAAGCCTTAATCATTAGAGGTCTATTTTGCCAAGGTTGAGGATGCACCTGGGAGAAAGAGACACAAAGCACAGTAGGATCTGCGGCCTGAACTTTTTCCAAAGAGGATTTCAAGAGCTTCAATATTTAAAGAGAAAAAAGGGGGCAGGAGGGGGAAGGAGGAAAGAGAAAAAATGAGATGAAGAGTATGGTCACATTCTTGCAAGGCTTTCATTAGCGCTCATGGAATCCACATGTTGCGTATGAAAAGGAGGGAGTAGAGGAACAATCAGTTATGTATTTGCTCAGTAAAACCACACTTTCCATAAGATCAAGCAAACATAGAGTAGAGCAAGAAGTCAAATATGCATTTGTCTTGGGGTGGAGGGGACAATTTGTAGTCTCCTCTTGTTCCACACCCACAGAGATAAGCTATTAATTTACATTTTCAGGGTGAGGGATGCCACCTGGGGAGATAGGTGGACTTTTATCTTCTGTTTAAGAACAAAAGGAAAGGCAGGTTTTTGTTTTGTTTGTTTTGTTTTGTTATTTTGCTTGACTCAGCTTCCAAGCTTAAGTTTTCCCTTTGGCACAGTGAGTTTGGGGTGCTCAGATTTTCTTTTCCTTGCTCACTATGTATCTATCTATTTAAAATAAACCTACAAGGAATCCTTGTGGTGTTAGAACTGTGTAGTGTCTGGACCATGGAGGCAAATACAGGAAAGTACATGAGTGATAAAATGTGTAGAGCTTAATACACTCCAATTCATACCAATGAATACAAGTACAATGGGGGAATCAAAATGAGATTCTTGGATTGTATAGATGTCTGTATCTTTGTTGTGATATTATCTTGTAGTTTTGCAAAATGTTACCATTGGGGAAAATAGACAACATGTACAAGAGACCTCTTTGCATTATTTCTTACAACTGCCTGTGAATCTACAATTATCAACAATTTTTTAAATCTTTAAAAATCGTTTAAAAACCAGGTGACAAGTTGCTAAACAAAATATATTCTATACTCCCACCTTGAAACATATACTTCATAACCACCTGGAATTCCAGGTTCAAATTTTAGATTCCCTGACTTGGAATTTTGCATGGCAACACAGCTGCCCTAGGAAAGCTGCCCCATCTCAGATGCACTCCTGTTCTCTTTTCTCCCTCTTCTCTTCTCTAAAACGCATGTTTGTGGACACCCACATTTGTGGACAGAACATACAAGCTTCATCTCTACTCCTTTTGCCTCTCAAATGGAGTCCTTGGCCACTTCTTGCAGGCTCTGAAAGCAGACTCTGAGTTCTTCAAACATGAAATTCTGATTCCCACATACTTGGAGTCGTTCTGTGGGGCACAGTGAGGGGGCTGTAACCTCTGGTTGGGCACATCTCCTTTACCTTACTAATTCTTCACATCGTCTGCAGAGACACAGCCAGAAAAAGGACAGGGGAGGGTCCAGTGCAGGGTCACTTGTCAAAGTCTAAGGGGAGTATCAATCATTACTACCATTTTATAGATAAGAAAAGTGAGTGAAATTATGCTTCATGTCACTGATAACTAGTAATAACAGGTTTTCAGCTACATATACTGGAGTCCAAGGCCATGTCACAGCAATTATAGTGCACTCTCCCCTGATGAAACCCTGAATAAAATGTCCATTTTATTGTCTAAGGAGTCCACAAGGGCCTATCTAACTGCTCACAGCTGTCCTAATTATAAGCCAGATATACAGTTGCCTTTCTCAGGACTTGTGTCATTCATTTAATGAGGCACATTATTATTGAAATTGAATTCAATTCAACAGGCATTCATTGAGAACACCACAGTTGTTTAGATACTGTTCATTATTTGCAGGCCTAGCTCATTAATCTTGATTAATTCAGGTGCCAACTCTACAACATGAAAAATAGATGCTAAACGTACACAGATGCATTATGCAGAAACCATTATCAAGAGTAGTACTTTCACAGGCATTCCTGAGAACTTTCTATGCATTCTGCTCTATTTTTTCATTATTTCCAGAAATCTCCCTTTACTTCTCAAAAAAAAAATTAAGCAATTAGAGAGGATGATATACAAAACCCACCCTACTGTCGCCCAGGCAGGGAGATGTAAAAGAAATAAACAAAGAGGAAGATGAACAGGGCAGATATATAGAAGTGGGGATAAAATAACAGAATGTTTAGGAGTTAGAAATGCTTTCTAATTTGTCAACGACAGTTTTCCCATGACCTTTCACTTCACTTTTTAAAAAATGTCAGCTATATCTTTAGTCCTTCCAGTCAGAATACCCCGGGCTGTTCCTGCAGGTGACCCCAGTGTTTCCTGCTTATTGAGTAGTTCAGACAGATGGGACTGGCTCCACTCTGCATGGTACTCAGTGTGCTGACTGGACCATCCCAACAGCTGAGGAGAAACAAGTGTCTCTTTGCAGCCAGTGTGATAATAAGTGAGATCCCTAGGAACAAGCAGGGAAGGAAGCTTCCTGCCGCAGTGCACCATGGACATTTAGCACGTAACTCTTCTGTCATTTGTGGAAATAAGGTTGTAAGAGGAAAATATGTAGACATGAGAGCGTGGTGTTGGGGCATCTTTTCTGGCAACCCAGAGGCATATTCTCCTGGATTCTCTTCTGCATTCCATTTGTAATCAAAATGCTCTAGGTAAGAAAGATGTTACTTTAGTAGACAGAATCATAAGAAAATAAAGTAAAAAAATTTAAGCGTCATAAATGTGGAATAAGAAAATGAAATATTTAGGTTAAGGTTGAATGGTTTAGATTCATTTTAAATCAAGTCTTAGTATTTTTTTTCAAATCCTCACCATTAAAAATTCTGACAATCTAAAGATGACTACAAAAGAAAATCATTCTCAAAATAACAGATTTAATTCTCAGAATCCAGAAATGTTAAACTATTGGAAAGATGTGAGCAGGATTTCCCTGCAGTGTTTTTTCCAGTATAAAATATACTGGAAGTGAAAGAAATTAATCAATGACATGAGGTATCACAAAGAATTGAGTAAGCGGAGAGAATAGTGGGATAACGCCCACAGAATGGGATCAGAGCAAAGGGAAGAAGCAGAAATGGGAAAAGCATTATAGCGAGGGGTCTTTGAAAATGGTCAACTGCAGTAGCCAACAGTGCCTCCTGCTTTCACATTTGTCTGCCACCTTCTATTCTCAACACACTTCCAAACCTGACCCCCAAGAGTTTCCCATAATACCTGAAAGGAAACTGAAAGGCTGACCTTACCATGCCCCTGGTCTTGTATGATCTGGCCCCTGGCACTTTCTTAAATTACATTTCCTACTATCTCTACCTAGTTTATTCCACCTGATCCACTTTGATCAGCTTGTTATTCCTCAAATACCTCATGCATGTTTCCACTTCAAGAACTCTGCACTTGCTCTACCCTCTGCCTGGAATGCCTTTTCCCAAAATAGTCACATAACTCCCTCGCTCAATTATTCAAGTCTCTATTCAAACACCCCCTCACCCAAGAACACTTCCTTGGCCACCGTATCAAAAGTAGCATATCTATCCATCTAAGTTTCTCTCTCTCCTTCCATTCTTATTTTTTCTGCACTGACATTTATTGTTATTTTGTTGTTTGTTTATAGTCTAAATCTCATACTGGTTTTAAAAACTGTGAAAGCAGGGACTTTATTTAGATTGGCTCCATATCTGCAGTTCCTACAACACTCCCAGCCTATGGTAAGCGCTCACTAGGATCTGTGAGATGAATAAATGAAGTCAAGCGAGTTGGTCACAGTGGAGCATAATGGGGGAGGTAAGTTTGATTGAATGGGTAAGGTCAAATCATGAAAAAACTTGACTCATAGAATGAGTCTGGATATATATGATGCACTGGAGTTTCTGAAGCACAGAGTTTAAGCCCCAGGACCTAGCATAGTTCCTGACCCACAGGAGATGTTCATTACATGTTTCACGATCATGTTATGTCAGGTGTGAAACAAAATGGAGAAATCCCTTTTCTGTTCCACAGGAGAAAAAGGAGAATGCACTCACCCAGATTACAGAATTGACATTTTCTTTTTCTTTCTTTCTTTCTTTCTTTCTTTTCCTCTCTCCTCTCTCTCTTTCTCTCTCCTTCCTTCCTTTCTCTCTCTCTCTCTTTCTCTCTCTCTCTTTCTCTCTTTCTCTCTTTCTCTTTCTCTCTTTCTCTCTTTCTTTCTCTCTCTCTCTCTTTTCTTTCTTTCTTTCTTTTCTTTCTTTCTTTCCTTTCTTTCTTTTTCTTTCATATTGCCCTATTGCCCAGGCTGGAGAGCAGTGCCACAGTCTCAGCTCACTGCAACCCAACCTACATCTCCCAAATTCAAGGGACTTCACGCTAATTTTTGCATTTTTAGCAGAGACAGTGTTTTACCATGTTTGTTAGGCTGGTCTCAAACTCCTGAGCTCAAGTGATCTGCCCAAAGTGCTAGGATTACAGGCGTGAGCCACCATGCCCGGCCAGAATTGATAATTTTTGAATTATTCTTCCTTCCTAAAGAATATAGCAACCTTCTGATATTTCTGCTCCATGAAATGTTAGAGATTTCTTCTTGTTCAAGGGATCTTCTGGGAATTCTCTTCTGGGTGAAACAAGATAGAAACTGATATCGGGGGAAAATGGGACTGTTTCCCTAAGAGACACTGACTTAAGTCACATAGCTATCACTGAGGCAGCCAGCATGAGGACTCCATTACAAGTGCCCTAAGAAGATACACTGTGAAGAGGAATATCTAATTTCCCTTGGGACACGCATCTAATTTTCTATAACATTGTGCCTTCTCACAGATGCAAAGGGCTGCTGTCAGTTACCTGGATCAGTGTCCTCAGACACTCTAGGAAAAGCACTTTAAATGGTTACCGTGACCAGGAGAAAATTTTTGAGCCAGTGTGTTGCCTGCATTTTTTTACGTATAAACAAAGAGTGTTTAACAACATTGTAATTATAAAGAATAAGCATTATTACAAGATAATTTTAAACGATAGGAAATCAACTTGCATGTATGTGTACATACAAATATTTCTATAACAAATATGAAAAAATACATGAGGAACGGCACAACAGAAATCATCAACTACTAGTGTTACTGATGGTAGCAATGCTTAGTGAATACTTAGTGAACAGAGCCAGATGGGTTACCTGAACACTCATTTCATCTCACAACAACCTTATGCTGTGGTTACTATTAACATTATCTCTACCTGCAAATAAAGAAACTAAGGCCCAGACAGGTAAAACAGCATTGCCAAGTACATGCTTTTAGTAAATGGCACAGGTGGAATCTGAATCAAGTCAATTAGATCCTAAACTCTGTTCTCCAAACCATTACACTGCTAAGGATATGGTATTTTATTCCTTCTACTTCCCCATCTTTGATACGCTTTACTTTTACAATGAAAAGAAAATTCTAGGATTCTCCCTATTTCTATTTGTCATGTAGAAAAATGAAATAGTATTAATGGGCTCATATGCCAAATTCAAGGTAATATACAAAATATATTCTAAAGTTAAAATGTATTTTACAAAACTCTGTCTTGCATGAATGAATACCATGCTCTATTTCTTGGTGAGTCTGTTTTTTGAGAATAAACAAGTGCATATGTTCTGATACAATGACCCGTACCTTAAAAAGATAGCCTGCTGTGACTGCATCTGCAATCTGAATTGTAATTTTTAAAAGAATTAAGTTAAAAAAAGAAAAAGACAGATGCATAAAGTATCTGCTTTGAAAAAAATTATTAATCTATCTTACGTATTTTTTTAAATTATTACTCAATTCTACTTAAATTTTAACATATTTTTCTGGGAAAAACACACTATTTAAAAATTATATATTTTTAATGCTATAATTTTCTGAAAGTGATACTGATCCCATAAGAAAAATTAAACAAAATGCCATGGTATCCATTGAAACTCTATAACTCTAAGTCTTTTTAGAAAAAAAAGTCTAAAGAGAAAGGTATATATTTAAATCTGTATCTGATGTGTACTCTAAGAATCGGTGACTATGAGTCACCTACTTTAGATAGTAACACTGTCCTTCAGCTCATTTTCAGCTCATTTAAGGTTTATTCCCCATCAGGTTCCGTTGTTGTCACCAGAGGCTAACAATATTTTCTTAAAGACATAAAGGAAACGTTTTCTTCCAACATAATATTCTGTGCACAGCAGGTCTTTTATATTGCCTTCTGGTAACTGACCTAACAGACATTACATTTTATTGAACAATTCCTAGGCCATTATTATTAAGCTTTTTTTGGCTTAGAAAAAAAATTTAGATTTTTTAAAATTAAAGTTATTACATCTGACCTTGAGTTACAGGGCTTTGACTCCTAGGTCTAAAAAGGACATCAAGTCTCAGTAAATCTTAAATGCTGATAGCAATTAAAGCCTCATCTTCAGGCTCAGTAGAAGATGCCAATAAAAATAAACGGTGTTCCTGACACACAGTACTAGAAATTAAAGCTATCCAACTCCTCAAGGCTCAGGGACTATTACAGAAGAAGTAGGCATGTGAAATTTTAAGGGCCAATTTTGAGAGAGAAAATAAGTTCAGTTTCTCTATAAATTAACCATCAATGTCAAGTGCACACTGATGCAACACCAATATATGGGCCCCTGTGTCAGACTAACAATGTTTTCCTGAAGCATTAATTGACTCCTTAGTAAAGGTTATAAAAGTCTTATGGAAGCTATATCTTATGGTCAAGATATCTTATGGTCTCAGGACTTCTTGAAACTGTTTCTTGGGCCACAGTTGCTTGTATTGGTTCAGAATAAACCTCTTTTACAGAGTGTTTTTGTTTTTTTCTCCAACATAGACAGTGAACCCCTTTATTTATTAACTTAGTATTTATTCACCTATAACTGTGTGATTTTTAACATTTTGGGGAACAGAGAGCAATCAGAGGTCAAGAAAGTAACTCCCAGAAGGCCATAATCTTGAAGAACAAACCTAAAGGAGCCTTTTTCATCTGCACAGAAGTAGTTACTTTAGCTCATAATATGCCAAGAAATGCCAAATTTAACATTCAGAAACATGAGAATAAAGCAATTAAGAAAAGCAGCAACATATGAGTGAGATGATAGTGGTGCTTCGTCTCTGTCTTCACCTCCCCACTCAACTATCATAAACACTTGCATGAGGTAACCGGACAGTAAATACTGTAAGGGCACATGAAAATTTATAATCAGAGGCTTACTCATTTTAAAAATAGGAAAAAATATCTCTTTCTCTTTTTTTACTTTGAGCATTTACTTTAGAAAACTTATTATTTCAAGTTCTCTCTCCTGTCTTTGAAATGTATATAAATTCTTTTGAAGACTAAACTGGCATTTGTCAGCTACATGATCTAGAAATATCTTTCTCAAGTACCTGGTAGCCATTTCTTTGAAATGTAAACATCAAGGAAGATAGTACCTACTCTCCCAGTCTCTGGAATACGCTTCAGTCTGACTTAGGTGGGCACCTTGCTCCAAGTTGCAAAACTATTTCCTGTCCTAAAGATAGGAGAAGTTTGAATTTCCTCTGGATAAAGGAAATTAACTAGCACAGATGGTCACCCCAACTAACAGGTACAATTATGATAACCTATGTGTGACATATAAATGCTGTCAAGTCCTCTTACTTGAATTACTGTTCATCTCGAAAACATGAATATAATGGGTTGCGTCTGCTTGGCTCTATGTAAGTGTGAGCAATGTCACCGGATTGACTGTGATTCCCATTACATTATGTTTCAAGGTTTTCAATATTAAAAATATTTTTTTTCCTATTACCTCTGTGGAGATGATTTCTAGACAAGGAGATCTTGTTTTTAGTTATATTTCCCCGACAATACACATTTACTATTAGCTATCTGCCTTAATTAAAAACAAAAAGTTCTATTTGTGAAAAGTGTTTTCTACCAATGATAAAGGAGAAATCTTAAAAACTGCTAGGAAAGCTAGATTATATAGAAGAAAACTGTGAATTTTTAATGCATTAATCCTAACCAGACAGCTTTTCTTATTGTTTTTCCAAAGTAATTATATGACATGGAAATGAGTATCCATATTACATAAGGAGATGAATTATACAGCAGAATAAAGACATTTAAATTAGGACAAAGTACGTTTTAAATAAAGTCAATAACATTTGACAATTAAACAAATGTGTTGAGTACTCCTGTGTTCCAGTTGCTATGTAGGTAATAGGCTAGCCAAAGAGAATGGGACTGCCAGGCACGGGGGCTCACACCTGTAATTGCAGCACTTTGGAAGGCTGAGGCGGTCAGATATAAGTATGTATTTCCTTTTGCTGTCTTGAAAACCCTAAAAATGATTCAGAGGAGGCTACTAAAGCTGTTCTCAAATCTTTTGATCTCATGACTGTATACACGAAAAAGTATTGATGAAGGCTGGGTGCACTAGCTGTTGCCTGTAATTCCGGCTACTCAGGGGGTTGAGGCAGGAAAATTGCTTGAACCTGGGAGCGAGAGGTTGCAGTGAGCTGAGATCACATCACTGCACTCCAGCCTGGATGACAGAACAAGATTCCATCTCCAAACAAACAAACAAACAAAAAGCAAAAAGAAATGAAATATTTTGACACATATTGGAAGGTTAGATAATTTTATGTATAGATAACTCTTACATAATGATAATAAGAACATTATCTCTAATTAATGAATATTAGTAAAAGAGTCATTGCTCTAAATATTAAAAGTTTTCTTTTTAAAAAATATTTAAATTTTCACCACTTCAAATGTTTTACCATCTCATAATAAGTCAAATTCACTTTATTTCATGAGTTCCCTGCCCACCATATGTCATTGGCCAACATATCAGAAAGAAAGGTGAATAGGAATAGCTCTGGTTTTCAGGCAGAAAACCTTGAAGTGTGTCCCTGCCCCATCAGCATGTTCTCTTGAGCATGTTACCTAGACGTTCTGAATTTCTTTTTGACTAGTGGTTGGAGGGAAATCAAATAAATTTCTGTCCCAATTGGAGATCTTTGGAAATCATGGAGAAGAACAATCATAGTGAGATCAGGGCTTCATCAGGAAGCCAAACAATAGAGTCAGAGCAAGGAAAAGAAATGTGACTTCTTTACGGAAAGGTCTATTAGAGCCTTTTCCCCATTGTTAAATTTTGTTGGGTTTTTATTGTTGTTGTTGTTATTAAGTTGTAGGAGTTATATATATATATATATCTCCTTAGCTCCTTATTAAATATATGGTTTGTAAATATTTTCTCCCATTTTGTAGGTTGTCTATTCATTCTGTCATTTCTTTTGCTGTATAGAGAAGCTTTTTGGTTTATACCAATCCCACTTGTCTATTTTTGCTTTAGTTGTCTCTGCTTTCGGTACCATATCCAAGAAATCATTGCCAACACCAATGTCAAGAAACTTTCCTCTACATTTTCTTCTAGTAATTTTATAGTCTCAGTTCTTACATTTAAGCCTATAATCCATTTTGGCCTTATTTTTGTGTATGGTGTAAAACAGTGTCCAATTTTATTATTTTGTGTGTGGATAACCGGTTTTCCCAGCACCATTTATTGACACAAGACTCTCCTTTCCCTCAGTGTATGGGCAATAAATACATGAAAAGGTGCTCAACATCACAAATCATCAGGGAAATGAAAACAAAAACCACACAAGATATCATCTCACACCTGTTAGTATGACCATTGTAAAAACAAAAAAAGATAATAAGCATTGGTAAGGATGTGGAGAAAAGGGAATCCTTGTAAAATAGTGCAATAAAAAAGAATATGAAGGCTCTTTCAAACGTTAAAAACAGAACTACCGTAGGACCTAGCAATCTCACTTGTGAGTATATCTAAAATATTGAAAATAAAGATCGTGACAAGATATCTGTAGTCCTACATTTATTGCAGTGTTAGTTACAATAGCCAAGCTATTGTAGAAAGCCAAACTTGGAGAAAGAAAACGCAGTATGATACAATAGAATATTATTCAGCTTTTGGAAAGAGGGAAATCCTGCCATTTGTGACAAAACATGGATGAATGTAGAGAACATTATTCTAAGTGAAATAAGACAGCCACAGAAGAACAAATACTGTGTGATACCACTTAATGTGAGTTATCTAAAATAGTCATAACCATAGAAAAAACAGACAGTAGAATGATGGGTACCAGGGGCTGGCAGGAGTGGAAAGTTTAGAGTTGTTTTTCAGTGGGAATAAAGTTTAAGTTACGCTTGAGGAGTAAGTTCGAGAGATCTGCTGTACAACATAGCACACACATCAGAGTAGCTGGGATTACAGGTGTGCGCCACTATGCCCTGCTGTGAACAATTACAATATCAAAGTACACACTTTGGAAAATAGTAGAAAATCTCTGATGAGAAAGGGCAGTTCTGGTTTGTTGTTATATAGTCCACAAGCACTCACACACACCCACACCTCAATGAAAGCTCACACAACAGATGAATCCTTAAAAGAAGGGGAAATAGCGCAAAGGATGCTAATTGCTGACAGTGAAAAATGTTATTTGTAATAATAGCAACTAGTGAAGGCAAAATACATGTTGCTTGTTTGTGAGACGGCCCAGCAGTCTGACTTGATTGGAACCTGTGTCAATGATCCTCTATCAAAGACTATCACCGTGAATGATGTCTGAATAGAGGTCGCACTGCAATTAACAGGAGACTTACGTGATCTGGAGAATGGCCATGTACTTTAGGTTATTTGCAAAAGTTTTGTAAATAAAATTGTGAATTTAACGGACAGTACTTTTAAAACTATAAGCAGTGAAAGAAAAGTTGACAATGTTATCTGCACAGATGCCTCTCTCAGGTAAGCAGGGATTTGGAGAAATAAAGAGTTGGGTTTTATTGAGCACACGTGGACATAAACATGGGCATGACAGACACCATGGAATACTAGAGGGTGGAGGGGTGGGTTAAAAAACTACCTGTCGGGTACGATGCTCACTATCTGCATAATGAGAATCCTACTCCATACCTTAGCAGCATGCAATATTCCCATGCAACAAATCTGCACATGCACCCACTGCATCTAAAATGAGGTTGAATTAATAAAATAAAATAAAAAGGCTGGGTGTAGTGGCTCATGCTTGTAATCCCAGGACTTTGGGAGGCCGAGGCAGGTGTATCACCTGAGGCCAGGAGTTTGAGACCAGTCTACCAACATGGTGAAACCCCATCTCTACTAAAAATACAAAAAATTAGCCGGGTGTGGTGGCACAGGCCTGTAATCCCAGCTACTCAGGAGACTGAGGCAGGAGAATCGCTTGAACCTGGGAGGCAGAGGTTGCAGTGAGCCAAGATTGTGCCACTACACTCTAGCCTGGGCGACAAAAGAGAAACTCCGTCTCAAATAAATAAATAAATAAACCTTGGTTTTGTCTCCAATCCCACCTGCCCCAGCCCCTATTTAAGACTTAAAATATCACCAGTTTATATATGCGCTGTCAAAAATAATATACCTGTGAAAGAAAGACTAGCTTTTGTTTTCTAGGGATCCTAAGAAGTCAGGGTGACATCTGGTGGACAGACAGTCTTAACGCATCTATCAGAAGAGTATACATTTCTATCTTACTCCCACTTAAAAAATTCTCAGTCAAAAATTTAAAATAGAAGTTGTGCCTCAACTGGGCAGAAAACATGATTCTTAACCCCAAACACAAACTATTCAAAGTGGATCCTCACAACTAAATTGTTGGATCTAGAGATATCACTAATGCTGTAAATGCACATTTCCAAGATGATGTGTGGCTCTGAATTAAAAGATTTGTGCTTTGTTTTGCTAAAGGACAATTTTTAAGAGGATGTGATTGCATCTCTCTTATAAAATGAGTTGTGTCATTTAGTTAACTCTTTTAGTCACCTAAAGATAAGGAAGACACTGAAATGCACAAATATAAAATAGAGGCTCAGTTCATGAAACCACCAAGAGTTAAGAGTGACGGGAGCCAGATGGGAAAGCTGAATGAAAGGTCCATGCAGCAAAGCTGAAGCCAACTCATAAAAAATATCTTGCAAATCAATAGGAGATCAGATTTTTTTTAAAGAAAATGGGAAGCCATTGTGATTTTAAGCAGAAGAATGACATAATCTAATTTGTGCCACAGAAAATTAACCTGGCACTCACGTGGAACATGGATTAAAACTTGGAGAAAGACAGAAGGCAGGATCAGGTTAAGAGAATGACACAGTATTCCAGGTGAGAAATGATGAAGACCTAACATAAGCACTGGCATGGGGAGGAGATAGAAGGAGATACATCTGAGAGACATCTGTGGAAGCTGGGGCTCTCTAACCTCATAAACCTGTGAGGGCAGATTGAGTCACATGCACCTTTATTTTCTAACCTTACTAGCTCCAAGTGTCCCCTTCAGAAGCAGCACTTCTTCTGCAAAGACACTCCAAAAAAAATGTCTGGAAGTTTGCAACAGATTTCTACATATGCTTACAGAATAACAACAAAAATTTCAGGTTGCTACTTGCCATTAGCATCTTCCATGATGAAATCAGAAATTTGCTGATTCTTCCTGGCCACCACTGCTCTCAGTCCTGACTACAGCACATGCCCAGCAATCTCTTATTAAGTGGAAAGGAGTATCCTCCCCCTAGCTCCACCTATATTGTATTTAATTGAGGGGTGTCCATAGCAGGGTACATTAAGCAATGGTGTGCTATAGAGTTTAGCAACAGAGGTCTTTAGGGTACAAACGATTCATTTTTTTCCTGGGAACACACACGTCACCAGGATAGCTGAACTGGAATGGGTTTACCTACCAATTACTACCTTGTACCTTGCACCACTCTGACCCTTAGTCCCTTTGGGTGAGGCTGAAGGTGCAAGCTAGATACCTTCCCTGCTTAGAATGAATTCTCTTTGTGTGTATTAGGTTGGTACACAAGTAATTGCGGTTTTGCCATTAAAAGTAATGATACTTTCTTACCTGCCTGCAACCTAACTCTCCATCTAGCAGCCCTGTCTGAACTCCAAATGTGGAACAACTTCATGCTTTACATCCATCAGTGTCCTCAATTTTCCTAAAAATTAGTCTATCAGAACAATTAGAGGTCGAGGAGGTAAGACGAGAATAAAAAATTAGCTCTACACATTAGTCACATTAGAATCTAGCTCTAAACCAGCTGAAATCTCTATTATATCTTGGTAACAGGCATCAGTAAAAGGCAGACATCAATAAAATATAAATGGAAACAATTAGGAATAGAATGTGAGGGAAAGAAAGTAGTCAAAGAGGTCTCGAGATATCTAACTTAGGTAACTAGAAGCCTCCATCACAAAGGTGGGTGGAGGGAGGGAATACAGGAAGTGAAGCAAATGTTTAGTTATGAGATGGACTCAGTTTTATGGAATATCCACATTCCAGTGGAGGTATCCAGAACACTGGAGGTCCTCCAACCATGAAGCATATCAAAGAACCTGGAACACTTTTAAAAATACATCTGGGGAATTTGTATTGGAGCCCATACATTCCACTCTTTAACAAATTCTTTACAATTCTTTAAAGGCTCTCTTAAAACTTTTCAAAATACCAAAAGTGATTGTCTCCAGGAAAGTTGGCTTTGGGTAAGATTTATAGTTGCAAGCACTAGGAAAAAAAAATCTAGTTGTTTTAAACAGTTAAAAAGATATTTTTAAAAAAAGAGTTTAAATAGTTCACAGGTTCTTCAGGCAGGAAGTGGTTGCGGGGCACAAAAGGCTAAAGAAGCCCGTTCACGAAGCCAAGTACAATGTTCAAAATTATCCCAAAAGCAGTTTAGTGAGGTCCCACTGTGCTATGCATCGTTTGAAAAAAAATTCCCTCGATTTGGTAAAAAATCCATGAAACTCAATAAAACCCTGTTCCCAAATGAACTGGGCCAGGGCCAGGGCAGGGCTTCATCAGTGCCACCTGCATCACTCACGTTGCTGCTTCAGGAGCCAAGGAGACTGCCACTCCCTGGGGCTGCACCTCTTACCAGCGTGATGCTTTCCTGCTCATGCTCTCTTCTTTTCAGAGACACATCTGCGGCAGACCCTAAGTCATGTGTCCACATTCCGGCTGCAAGAGGAGGTAGGGAAAGCAGGCATTTTCACCTCTATAGCAAAAGAGGTTCCCGTGTCAGGCAGCCAAAAAGGAGGAAAAATGTATACAACAGAGATTTTTTTGGCGATGTCTTCTAGTTCTGTATGCTTTGCCATATGTTCTACATTTTCTATAATGAAGAGGGTTAAATAATCAGAAAAAAATGTTTAAATAAATTGACACTGGAGATTCTATTGCAGGTTTTTTTTTTAAACCAACTCTGTCTGGTTTGCTTCGCCCTCTAGTGAAGACAAAGAGGAAATACACAGGTGGATGGCTTCTGATGGTTCCATAACTTTGCTGTTACAGGAAAATGTACTATCACTACATCTCATTGATGAGTAAACTGGAGCTGAGAGATAAGAGACAGTTTACCAAAGGCACATATGAACTTAATGGTAGAGTCAGTCCTACAATCAGGATATCTTGATTTAGGTTTGTATTTTGTGTTCTCTCATAAACTACGAAAGAGCATGACTGTAGACCATATGGCATAATTTGAGGGACATTCAGAATCCCTGAGTTAATTCTCTATTTTTAAAAAAAATAGAACATAACAATTACCTATGGTTAATATAGTAAGTGGGTTTAGCAATTATCCCCAGTATTTCATCTTCAGTGAAAATAAATTTGACAGGAAGCAGTGTTAGAGGTTAAGAGTGCAAACTTCAAAACAAAACTTCCTGGATTCAATGCCAGCCGAGGCCTTGAAAAACAAAAATTGCACATAGTGATATTGGAGAATGCATAGCTTCCTGCCTGAGGAGTGTCCTCAGATCTGTACAGCAACTCAGGGCAGCAGAACATCACAGCCTTACCTCTCTGAAGCATAAAAGGCCAGAGTTTAGAGTTTGAACAGCAGCCAGAAAGCTTGGAAGACAAGGGGTCATATAGTGAGTATATCCCATAATATGCAGCCAATATTGGCCTCAAATGTAGGCTGACCACTCAACTAAACTTCACAGGGGAACTAGTTGAAAAGCAGCAGCTGCAAACTAGAGATCCTAGGAAAACGTCAACTGTTGACTGCAGCGGACACAGATGGAGTTTGAGTCCAGCCATGTTCATTGTTGACTAGAAAAAAAATCAGTCTTCTGCGAGTCTATTATGTATCATTCATGCAAAGAAACAGAAGCACGTGGCCAACAATAAAGAAAAAAAAGAGTTAAGATAAACCCATCTCAAAATGACTCAAACAGTACAATTAGCAGAGAAGCTAAAGAAAAGTAATGGATATAAATAAATGAAAATATTAAACAAAAATGGCTCCTCTTGGCTGTGACAATTTTTCAGACTTTTTTTTTGTAATTTTAACAACTTTGAGAAGCATTGATCAGCTATATTGTAGGATGCCCCTTTATTAGAATTTTTCTGTTATTTTTTGTCATTATTAAACTGGGGTTATGAGTTTTAGAGAGAAAGATAACAGGTAAAGTAAGTGTTTATTATACTGAGGTATGTTACTTCTATCTCTAGTTTTTTGAAGGTTTTTATCATAAAGAGATGTTGAATTTTATCAAACGCATTTTCAGCATCAACTGAAATATTACTATGGTTTTCACCTTTCATTCTGTTGATACGTGTATCACATTGATGAATTTGCATATGTTGAAACATCCTAGGGATAAATTCCACTTGGTCATGAGGAATGACCTTTCTAATATATTATTGAATTCAGTTTGCTAGTATTTTCTTGAGGATTTTTGCATCAATATTCATCAGAGATTTTGGACTGTAGTTTCAGTTTTTTGAGGCATCTTTGTCTGGTTTTGGTATCAGTATAATACTGGCATTGTAGAATGAGTTTGAAAGTATCCCCTCTTCCTTTATTTTTCAGAATAGTTTGAGTAAGATTGGTACAGTTCTTCTTTAAATGTTTGGTAGGATTCATCAGTGATGCCATCAGGTCACAGGCTTTTCTTTATTGGAAGATTTTTTTATTACACCTTTGATCTCATTACTTGTTTTTGATCTGTTCAGCATTTGGATTTCTTCCTGCTTCAGTCTTGGCAGGTTGTATGTATCTAGGAATTTGTCCATTTCTTCTGGGTTTTCCAATTTATTGGTAAATAGTTACTTATCCTAGCCACTAATGATCCTTTGAATTTCAGCAGTAATCAATTGTAATGTCTCCTTTTTCATTTCTACTTTTATTTATTTGGATCTTCTCTTTTTTTCTTACTCTGGCTCAAGGTTTCTCAATTTTAACTTTTCAAAAAAATACTTTTTTGTTTCATTGATTTTCTGTTTTCTTATTTCAATTTTATTTATTTTGGCTCTAATCTTTATTATTTCCTTTCTTCTACAAATGTTGGATTTGTTTTGCTTTTGCTCCTCTAGTTATTTAAGATGTATCATTGGATTATCTGAGATGTTTCTCCTTTATGATGTGGATATGTACAGCTTTAGATTTCCCTCTTAGCACTGCTTTTGCTACATCCCACAGGTTTTGGTATGTTGTGTTTCCATCATCATTTGTTTCAAGAAATTTTTAAATTTCTTTTTTAATTTTTTCATTGACCCAGTGGCCATTCAGGAGCATATTGTTTAATTTCCATGCATTTTTATAGTTTCCAAAATTTCTCTTGTTACTAATTTTTAATTTTGGCCCATGGTTGTCAGAGAAGATGCTTATATTATTTCAATTTTTTAGAATGTTTTAAGACTTGTTTTATGATCTAACAGATGGACTATACTTGAGAATGATCCATGTGCTTAGGAAAATAATGTGTATTCTGCAGCCCTTGGATGAAATGTTCTATAAATATCTATTAGATCCATTTAGTCTATAGTGCAGATTCAGTCTGATGTTCCTTTGTTTTCTATCTGGAAGATCTGTCCAATGCCAAAAGTGAGATGTTGAAGTCTCCAGCTACTATTGTATTGGGGCCTAGCTCTCTCTTTAGCTCTAATAATATTTGCTTTATATGTCTGGATGCTCCTGTATTGGGTGCATATATATTTAAAATCGTTATATCCTCTTGCTGAATTAACCACTTTATCATTATTTATTGACCTTCTTTGTCTTTTTTTTAATAGTTTTTATCTTTAAATCTGTTTTGTCTAAGTATAGCAATTTCTGCTCATTTTTGATTTCCATTGGCATGGAATTTAGTCTACGTGTGTCTTTACAGGTGAAGTGTGTTTCTTATAGGCAACAGATCAATAGGTCTTGTTTTTTTATCAATTCAGCCAGTCTCTATCTTTTGATTGAAGAGTTTAGTCCATTTACATTCAATGTTATTAATGATAAGTAAGAACTTACTCCTCTCATTTTAGTATTGTGTTTTCTGATTGTTTTGTGGTCTTCTCTTCCTTCTTTTTTTCACTCCTGTCTTCCTCTAGCGAAGATGATTTTCTCTGGTGATATGATTTAGTTTCTTGCATTTTATTTTTTGAGTATTCATTGTGTGTGTGTGTGTGTGTGTGTGTGTGTGTGTGTGTGTGTCTGTGTGTGTATGTGTTTGATTTGAGGTTGGCATGAGGCTTGCAAATACTTTATTATAACCCATTATTGTAACCTGATAACAATTTAATACTATTTGCAAAAACAAATGAGCAAAAAAAACTAATAAAAATTATCTTCTAATTTGTCCCCTTACTTTTCAAATTTTTCTTTTTCTAAATATATCTCATCTTATTGTACCGACTATGTCTTAAAAAGTTGTTGTAGTTATTGTTTTTGTTTGGTTCATTGTTTAGTTTTTCTACTTAGGATAAGAGTAATTTACACAGCACAGTTAGAATGTTATAATATTCTGTGTTTTCTGTGTCCTTACTTTTACCAGTAAGTTTTATACCTTCATGTGATTATTTATTTCTC
Organism: Cacajao melanocephalus; assembly: GCA_963573385.1. NCBI lineage: Eukaryota > Metazoa > Chordata > Mammalia > Primates > Pitheciidae > Cacajao > Cacajao melanocephalus. Next base: position 89,144 of record CAUYLG010033656.1, read on the forward strand.
ATTAATGTCCTCTCCTTTCTGACTGAAGTACTCCCTGTAGAATTTCTTATAGAACGAGTCTGATTTTGATGAAATGTCTCAGCTTTTGTTTGTCTGGGAAAGTCTTTATTTCTCCCTCATGTTTGAAGGATACTTGTGCTGGCTATACCATTCTAGGGTAAAAGTTTTTTTCCTTCAGTACTTTAAATACGTTATAACACCCTCTCCTGGCCTATAAGGTTTCCACTGAAAAAATTTGCTTTCAGTTATATTGGAACTTCTTTGTATGTTGTTTCTTTTCTCTTTCTGCTTTTAAGATCCTTTTTTTATCCTTGACTTTTGGGAGTTTGATTATTAAATGCCCTGAGGTAGTCTTCTTTGGGTTAAATCTGCTGAGTGTCCTAAAGCCATCTTGTACTTGGATATTGATATCTTTCTCTAGGTTTGGGAAATTCTCTGTTATCAGCCCTCAGAATAAACTTTCTACCCCTCTATCTTTCTCTATCTACTCTTTAAAGCTACTATTAGATTTGCCCTTTTGAGGCTATTTTCTATATCCTGTAAGCATGCTTCATTGTTTTTCACGCTCTTTTCTTTAGTCTCCTCTGACTGCATATTTTCAAATAGCATATATGTAAGCTCATTAATTTTTTTTTCTGCTTGATCCATTCTGCTATTAAAGGACTCCGATATATTCTTGAGTGTGCCAATTACATTTTGCAGCTCCAGAATTTCTGCTTCTTTTTATTTCAATCCCTTTGTTATACTTCTTATCTGATAGAATTCTGAGTTCCTTCTCTCTGTTATCTTGAACTTCTTTGAGTTTCCTCAAAACAGCTATTTTGAACTCTCTGCCTGAGAGGTCATGTGTCTATGTCTCTCCAGGACTGTTTCCTGGTGCCCTGTGTAATTCATTTGGTGAGGACATTCTCATGCTTTCCTGGATAGTATCAAAGCTAGTAGATAATCTTTGTTGTCTGCGCATGGAAGAGTTAGGTATTTATTGTAGTCTTTACTGCCTGGGCTTATTTGCAAGCCATCCTTCTTGGGGAGGCTTTCCAGATATTTGATAGAACTTGGATGTTGTGATCTAAGTTGTTTCTGCTTTACCGTGTGCCCCAGGCCCCTTAACACTGTGGTTCTTGCAGACTCCTAAAGGTACTGCCTTAATAGTCTTGGACAATATCCAGGAGGATTATCTGAAATACCAGGCACTGATTCTTGTTCTCTTCTCTTACTTTCTCATAAATATACAGAGTATCTCTCTATTCTGAGCCACCAAAAGCTGGGGTGGAGTGACACAAGCACCCTGTAGCCACCACCACTATGACTGTGCTGGGTCTTATCCAAGGCCTGCTAAAACCACTACCTGGCTACTGCCTAAGTTTTCTCAAGGCCCTGGGACTCTACAATCAGCACATGGCAGAGCTAGTCAGGTCTGTGTCCTTCCCTTCAGGGCAGTGATGTTCCCCAGACCTCGGGTGGATCCAGAAGTGCTGTCCAGGAGTCAACGACTAGAGTTAAAAATCTCAGAAGTCTACCTGGTGTTCCACTGTACTGCAGCTAAGCTGGCACTCATACCACATAATGCAGTTCTTCCCACTCTTCCTTTCCCTTTCCAAAGGCAGAGGAGCTTCACCCCCTACCCACTGCCACGTCAGGCCATGAAGAGTACTGCCAGACTACTGCCACTGTTCTCTTAAGGCTCCGGATCTCTTAAAGTCCGCTTGTGAATGCTGCCTGGCCTGGGACTCACCCTTCAGGGCAGTGGGCTCCCCTCTGGCCCAGGGCATGTCCAGAAATGCCATCTAAGAGTCAAGTTCTGGAATCAAGGAGCCCCAGAGCCTACTTGGTGCTTTGCCCCCTCCCCATGGCACTGTTGGTACCTAAGGTGCAGGACAAAGTCCCCTTTACTTTTCCTTCTGATTTTCTCAAGCAGAAGGAATTTTGTTCCATAGCCACTGTAGCTAGCAATGAGCTGAATTTCACCTGAAGCCAGTAAGTATCAGAGCTCAAAAAGGCCCTTGATGTAGTTTCTTAGTATCTCTGCTGATTATTCAGGGCCCAAGTGCTCTTCAGTTAGCAGATGATAAATGTTGGCAACACAAGGTCCTTTCCTTCAAGGGAGCAGGATCCCTTCTGGCCCAGGGTGTATTTAAAAATGTCGTCTAGGAGCTAGGGACTGGAACACGGTGCCTCTTGACTATGACCAGTGCCCTATCTTGCTGTGGCTAAGCTGGTATCCAAGATGCAAGGCAATGTCCTCCCCACTCTCCCAGTCTTCCCTTTCCTCAAGTAGAATAAAGGTGTTTTTTTTTGTTTGTTTTTTTGTTTTTTTGAGTCATGAGTTATACAGCCTGGAGTTAGGGGAGGCGTGATGCCAGCACTCTCTTGGCTGTCCCAGCTGGTGTCTCAGTATGTCATTAGCCTTCACCCCCAGTCCACTCTTTCTGGGCCTAGTTTGGCCCTAGGATTCACCTATGAGCTGCAGTCCTACAGCGTAGAGTGCCTGTAAGTTTACTTACAGACCAAGAACCCTTTAAGCCTTGGTGGGGAGGTTTGAGGGCACTCAAGTTCAGACTTCTTGGATCTTTGATTCCCCTCTGGCTAGGGCTGCACTGAATGCTCCTTCTGGGGGCAGGTATCAGTAAGTTTGGTCTATGAGTGCTCACCTCATTTTTGGTTCTTGTGAAGCTGGTTTTTTTTTTTTTCTTTATTTTTTTTCTACATAGATAGTTGTTGGTATCTTTGTGGGGAGGACGATCAGTGGTGCTTTTTATTCTGCCATGTTGTTCCATTTGTTGGCTTCTTCTCATTTATTAGTTATTTAATGCCTATAACATCAATAGTGGGAACCCCTTCTTTTGTTTCTGATATTAGTAATTTTTGTCTTCAATTTCTTCATGGTTAGCCTGGGTAGGGGTTTATTAGCTTTATCAATCTTTTCAAAGAACCAGCTTTTGGTTTGGTTGATTTTCTCTATCTGATTTCTGTCTTCAATTTATTTGATTTTTACTCTAATATTTATTACTTATTTTCTTCTGCTTGCTTTAGGTTTATATTGTATTTCTTTCTCTAATCTTTTGAGTTGGAAATTTAAATTGATTTTAGATCTTATTTTCTAATAATATGCGTCAATGCTATAAATTTTCCTCTAGGCACTGTTTGTGCTGCATCCCACAAATTTTGATAAGAGGTATTTTTATTTTCACTTAGTTTAAAATATTTTAATATCCTTTGAAACTTCTTCTTTGACCCATATGTTACTTGTTTCTCTGCCATTTGGCTAATATCAAGTATAGCGCTGTTCAATCTACAAGCTATCTTTTTAAGATTGATTTTTTGCTAGTATGGTCTGAGTACATAACTTGAATTATTTCTATTTTTCAAAAAATTTTAATATGTGTTTTATGGTCCACAACATGGTCAATCTTGGTGAATGTTCATGTAAGCTTGAGAACAGTATGTATTCTGCAGTTGTTAGATGAAATATTCTATAAATGTTAGTTAGATTTAGTTGATTGATGTGCTGTTCAGTTTTATCCTTACTGATTTTCTGACTTATGGATCTATCAATTACTAAAAGAGGGGTGTTTAATTCTTTAATCATAATAATAGATTTACCTATTTTTCCTTGCAGTTTTATCAACTTTAACCTTACATACTTTGACATTCATTTGTTTGGTGCATACATGTCAAGTATTGTTACATCTTCTTGGAAACTTTACTCACTTATCATTATGTAATGCTCTCTTTATACTGAGTGATTTTCCTTGTTCTCAAGTCTATTTTGTCTGACATTAATAGAGCTACTTCAGCTTTCTACTATAGTATGGTATACTCTTCTGTATCTCTTTGTTTTTAATTTATCTGGGTTTGTACACTTAAACTTTTTTTTTTGAGAAGAAGTCTGACTTTGTCACCAGGCTGGAGTGCAGTGGCACCATCTTGGCTCACTGCAACCTCTGCCTCCTGGGTTCAAGCAATTCTCCTGCCTCAGCCTCCTGAGTAGCTAGGACTACAGGCACACACCACCACACCCAGCTAATTTTTGTATTTTTAGTAGAGATGGGGTTTCACCATGTTGGCCAGGATGGTCTCGATCTCCCAACCTCCTGATCTACTCATCTCAGCCTCCCAAAGTGCTGGAATTACAGGCGTGAGCCCAGCTTTGTTGGCTTCTTTAGTGCATCCTGTTTTACCATCAAGGTCTTCATGACCTGCATTTTGTATTGACCTTCTGTGTCATTCTGTGACTAAGAATGCCTTAACCTCCTGGGAATGCAGACCAGGAGGTGTCAGTCTTATTTTACCCAGCCCCTATTCAAGATGGAGTCACTCTGGTTCAAACACCTCTGATAATACCTCACAGGTTGTTAAGAGAATGACACAGGAAAGTACCTGAGGATGTGCACCACCAGGACTGGTCTAGTTCTTCGACCTGGCCTCCCTTCACACCTTTGCTGTAGCTCCAGGGAGTTGGTGGTTATGAAGCTACTATGTGGCTCTCTGTCAAAGTTTCTGGGCTCAGAGCCTCAATCTCCAGCCACTGTGGCCTCTTAGCACCTTTGTCTTGGTGCTTCCAGTCCCCAGTACTCCCCCTGGGGCTCTGGAGTTGGAGGCTGAGTGCCAGGCCAGAGACTTCTGATGGCTAGCATCTCCAAGCTGGGGAAGAGAGAGAGGGTGCTTATTCCCTTATCTTTGCTGAGTGGAAACTGGCTCAAGTCCCACACTCTGACTCAGCCCCCCAGTGTCTCCTGCTTCAAAGTTTTATTCTTTGTGGATAACATTATCTGTCAGGAAAGGGGACAGAGATTGGCTATAGGTACTGCAAGCTTAAGCCTTGCACTGACTCACACAGAACCTGAGCTTGGCAGAAAGAAAGGGCCATGCTTAGAGGTGAGTGTAGGGATGTTAAAGACGACACATTGACTCCCTGCAGAATTCTGTCAACCCTAGCCCTGATTGTCTTCACTCATCTACACACATATTTTATGCATTTCCTGGCTCAAAATTGGTATCTGCCATTTCTTCAAGGATTCCTATATACTGTTTAAGCCTTACACTCTTCTTAATACAAACCACACATGCAAGCCAGTTTGAAATATTAGTCATGGTGTACTATAACTTGCTAGTATGCGATACTATTCTATTGGCCATCTGCTTTTAACTATATAAACAGGACATTCATCATTCTAATAAGTGTCATTACTGAAGGTATTTCTGCAAAACAAAGTTAATGTCTCAGTAAATAATCTACTTGCTTCAAGTAACATTCTGTATAACACAATTCCAGCACACTAAAATAATATTTATTTATCTCTGAAGACTAACTTGGTATTTTTCTCTCTCTGGTTACCACTTATTTGTATACCATTGTTCCTATTTCTGCAATGTCAACTCTCCAGCCTTATTCCAACCTTTATTGTGTTGGGGTTTTTGTTTGTTTGCTTGTTTTTTTCTTTACTTATTTTTTTTTTTTTTGAGACAGGGTCTTGCTCTGTCTCCTGGGCTGGAGTGCAATGGTATCACTGATTCTCACTGCAGCCTTGACCTCTCAGGCTCAATTGATCCTCCCATCTCAGCCTCCAGAGTAGCAGGGACTACAGACACATGCCACCATGCCCAGCGTTTTTTTGTTGTTTTTTTTTTTTGTTTTTTTTTTGGTAGAGACAGGGACTTCTTATGTTGCCCAGGCTGGTCTGAAACTCCTGGGGTCAAGCCACCCTCCCACCTTGGCCTCCCAAAGTGCTGGGATTACAGGCATGAGCCACCATGCCTGGCTGACTATTGTTTTCACACGGCTGCCTCCATAACTGCAGCTGATCCTCATTTAGATCTTACTCCCATTTCAATTCCACCTGTGTTTCCAAGACACAGCCTAAACATTCTGGTCAGTGAATGTATTACGTTTTTAACTTTAAATGACCTATGTAGTAATGTCTTCATTCCTACTCACATTCTGTTATTGTCCCACACATGGCCTGCTCTAAGTGTGTACACTGCAATAATTTGTCCCTCTTCACTGCCCAGCAATTTTGTTTGACGTCTTGAGCAGTACTTCTTAAATTTTACCTAGTATAGGAATCACTTGTGGTTTTGTTAAGAAATTCCTATTCAGCAGGTCAGGAGCAAGATCTGATATTCTGCATTTATAACAAGCTCCTAGTAGGGGAATGTTGCTGATCCTACACCATGTTTTAAGAAGCAAGGCTCTAGTGTGCTGGTGTTATGTGCTGTATGAAGAAATATTCCAAACACACATTTCTCCCTAATCTGTTCTTCCTTTCATCTCTACTATTGTGCTCGATAATCTTTCTTCTTACTTCACTTAAAACAAAAGACTGACAACATCAAATGTGAGCTTGGACAATTGAATATGCTCCTACCATTTGGATAGTGAGAAATCTGTTACACCATGTGGTTAAATCTGTTAAAACATGTTAGAGATTATTTGGCATTTCTCCCTTCAAAAAGGAAAGACTAATTCTCCTTCCCTTGAACACAGGTCAGCCTTAGAGACTTGCTTCTAAAAAATTATAAAGCAACAATGGTGAGTGACCTCCAAGGCTAGGTCATAAAAGAAGTAGGGCTTCTGCTTCCCTCTTTTTTGATCATGTGCCTTTGGAACTACCTGAAGCTACCAAGCTGGAAAGATCACACAGAGATAGAGACAGAGATGCCTGAGGAGGCCGAGCTGTCCAGTGCAGTCCAGCAGTTTGAGTTTTCCCAGCCCAGGCACCAGACATGAGAATGAGCAAGGCTGCAGATGATCGAAGGCTTGGATGCTAACTACAACTGCCTGAGAGATCTAGAGCCACAACCTCCTTGCTGACCTACAGGCTGCTCACAAAAACATGAGAGATAATACGTTCATTTTCCAAGTCATTGTTTTGAAGTGGTTTGTTATGCAACAAAAGGTACATGGAAATATATCACATTTCCTCTTTTCCCTGACTGCCAAGAACTTCAGAGCCAAATCTGATACTTAGTTATGCCAACTCTGCCAGCTATCATGGCTATCATATTTGTTTCTTCCTTCTTTCTAAGTCCTGATTTTATTTTCTGTTTATTAACTTTATTATTTCTATGTTCTTTTTTTTTGTAAGCTGCCTCAAATTCTTTTAGATAGCAGATGAAGTATAAATAAACAATGACTTTCTGCTTCTCACCCACTTGCCTCTACAGTCTTATTTCTCAGTTCATTTTCTTTCATTCTTTTACGTTGTCTCAGAAAAAAATTAACGTTCTATTTCTTTTATTTTCCCCAGCATCTTTAATCTCTTGCTACCTGTTGTCTTGCCTTTTGATTTTAAATAAGTACAAAGCTATTCTATCTTGAGAAAACTTTTACTTTTCTACCACTACCATGTTTATTACTTTCTTTTCATAGTCAATCTTTAGAGAATGCTTCTCTTCCACTTTATTGAAGCTCAAACTGAATTTTCACTTGTACATCAGGATGTGAAATGCAACAGCACCTACAACGTAAGCATGTGGGTAAGACTGGTGTGTTAATTTAACGTGGAAGAATGTTAGTAGAGTACTTCGATTGTTACTCATTAAAAACAGTTCTTGGCCAATACTCAAAAACACCTCTTTAATTATTGCATGTATCTCCAGTGACCACTTTTAGCTCACTTACACTTTAGCAATTTGTAAAAGCATGTTTTTTTCCATTTTCAAATGTTAATAACACTTGTTAATAACACTGTTAATCTTTCACCCCATGGTCCAGTAGATTTTCTTTGCAAAACAAAAGCACGGTAATGACAGGAAAAGTGACATTTCTTATTGATATTTAATTATGTTGTGTGTACAATAATGCAATAAATCCTCCCTCTTTGAGACTGTTGTCCTAATGTACTCGGAACTAATGTCTCCTTATGTTTTACTGTGACTTTTCATCCACTAATTAGGGATGTTGGTTAGGGACAAGCGTTTGTTACTGAGTGGAGAAGGGGAATAGAATCCATGTCAAACTCAGTGCAGGTTCAGAAACATATTTTACATCTCGATGGAAGTGGATGTGATACATTTCAACAAGAATTTAAAACCATGTACTGTACATCTAACAAATGGCAACGCATTTCCTTTTACAACTGAACTTTGCAGATTCCATTCTCCGTCTAGATTTCCATCTCCCATTCTTCTTGCCCTAACCCCCTTCTTACTGGCATTTGTCTCATCACGAACTCAGTTCTTCATTGGGGTGGCAACCCTTCAGGAGGCCTTTCTGACTATCTACTCTGGGGGTAAGAGTCCTTTCTCTGCATTTCATTATGCTGCTATGACCACAATGTTGGACTTGACTTCTATTTTCACTAAGTAGCTTTCTTAGAGTGGAACCATGATTTTTTTTCGTTAAGGTCATATGTTTTGCACCCCCAGCATGTAACACAAACTTGGCTCGTGAAACATTTACAATGTACGTTATACGTTGAATAAGAACTGTACTTTCATTCCTTTTGCTATTTTAAAACAGAACATTTTACACATTTGAAGGTAGGTTTGATCTTTTAAAGAAGTCAGAGTTTATTTGGATTAAGTGGAGGTAAGTAAAATGGCTGATCAAGCTTAATAAAAGCATTTTTGAGGTGACAAAACAACCACTTGCTCCCCTCACCAAAAAAAAAATTGGAACTACAAAATCGTAAGACTGGTTTTTATATGGTTTTTGAAATATCACTGAAAACCATTCCCAGAGAAGAATTTAGAGTAAGAGAAATGGCATCTGATTTGAATGAGAATATCACACCTTAAAGAAGCTCTTTTGAGTGGGACCATTTTCCTTTGGCTTTATATGGAACAGTCATACTGAGAATTGGTTCTAGTGGAAAAAACAAATCCTAGAATAGAGCTACAGGTTCTATCTCCAGCTTTGACACTATAGCTAGTCATAAGACCTTGAGGGAAAGACCCAATCTACCCCTATTGCCTTCCTTCTGGACAAAGGGATGGATTAGCAGTACTGCTTATTAGGGCACTGCTGCTCTGCAAGCATCCTGAGCCCCTGGCACTAAATGCCAGGAACAACCTCAAACATTGCAACAACCAGTATGATGGGCAGTACAGCCACCAGGGGAGAATTACTGCCTGATACTCTTTCAAGTTTCTTGTCATTCCATCATCCTGCAAAAGAAGCAGAGGCTTCTATATTTGAGCAGTTTTTAAAAAAAATAATCCTTACTTATATTTGCTCCCATGAAATGTCTTAGGAGATAGAGTAATTTGGATTCCTTTTCTGAATGTGACTCCTTCTCATGCTTTGGGCCCCATTGTGGTATCTGAAATTTCATCACTTGATTCTTCATCTGGGTAAAAACAATGGCATTTTAAGACTCTTGTACATGAATTCTTGTACATGCCCTAGGACCCAAAGAAACTCAAATTAATGTCTTAAGTGGAAATGGGTAGAGAAGAAAGGACTAATCAGCTTTTTTAATAGCCTAAAATTAGTAGGCTCTTGATAATGCTCTGAAAACTATAGTATTTTCCACTAAGAAAGACAGATAAAAGTAATAAGTATCAGTTAGTGCATTAGCTAAAAATGCCTTGATTCTCTGCTAAAGAATACAGAAAAGGTCAATACTTCTATCTTTTTCTGTGACACATCATGGAGAATAAGTAAACAAAATAAAAGGAAAGAAAGAGTACCGAAGGAGTACAAAGTAAGAGATTTATTGGGGAGAAATAATTCCTAGACTTTCACATAATCAGTTTGAAAGTATCCAAGTATTTCAATCTATAAGACAGTAATAAAGTATTTAGGCCGTTCATTGTCTCTTCTCAACACCTCAAATATAATAGACATTCAGTAAATATTTGTTGAGTAAGTACTAAGAGGCTAAACATCTCTCAAATGTCGTATTTGAATGTGCAATAGAACGAAATAACCCATCTGCATCACTGGTCTATCAGCACAGGCTACAGTGACATATGGGGACATAATGTCCTCGATAGTGACATGGGATTTAGAAGGAAGAAAGCTACGAATATGAGTGCTCTCAGGGAGGTAACAAGTTGAAGTGAGAGCCGGAATAAACAAACTGGCTGAGAGATCCCAAAGGCTAAGGTTACACCAGCTTCTTCCACTTGACAAGTTTGTCAACAGCCAGACCTGCTAGTAAATCATCTCTGGCACTCTGTGTTGATCAGGGAGATTTGAGCTTCTCATTAATATTATCTCAGAAGTCCTAAACCGACCACAAGTGATGTATTTTAATAGGTGTGAAAGCCTGTAAATCAATGGACTCAGTATAAACTTTGGAGTTAGGCAGTTATAGGCTTAAAACCCAGAGGAGTGTGTATTACTATGTTCTTCAGAAGCAGAAGCATTGCATTGGAGGGAGCTAATAGCATAATTTCGGTAAAACTTTCCAGGGTGTAGTATACTTTGTTACCTTTTAGTCTTGATAAAAATATGCAATATTTACAGTAGTTGGAGAAAAACACAGAACTTCACTCAAGTTTTACACATATTATTGTTCTCATAAAAAGACATATGTATATGCAACTGCCATCATGATATATTGTTGCATTTTCAATAGCTTTTCTCCCTTTGGAATATTAGTTGGTGATGGGGCATGTCACACTGTAACCCAGGAAATCTTCAATCATCCCACTTCATCATCAACACCAAGCTATACCACTGTGCAATATTATAGTTGTATGGTCCTGAGCAAGTTAGTTTACCTCTGTGACACTCAGTTTCCTTATCTTTAAAAGGAGAATTATTACAGTAAAAAAATAAAACTTAATGTGTGTTAAGTCTTACTCTGAACAATTTACATTGCAGTATCTAATCTGTAACCTTCCTGGAAGGAAAGTACTATTACCATCGCCATTTTGTAGAAGAGAAAGGCTGGGTCCTGAGAGATTAAATACCTTGCCCAAGGTAACATAGCTTTTAAGAGGAGTAGATGGGATTCCAACCCAGACTGCTCGGCTCTAGTGCAAGTCCTTAGACACTGTACTACAGTCAGTGCTAATAAAGTAGGGAAGGCAGTGAGATGGTCTAATAAAGGCATTTAGCACAGTGCCTCAAACGTAGGGAGTTTTTATAGATTGATGGTTAAGTTCAGTGGACCAAGGTTCAACCCCTCAGAAAAAATGACATTGTAAAGAAAGCACAAGGGCTGTGGAATGGAATGGCCCAGTGTTTAAAACCCAGCACGGTGACTCCCTAGTTGTGTGATTTGGGGCCAGTTACTTACCTCTTTGAAACTCTCCTGTTTTCTTACCTTTGCAAGGGGATGATGCCAAGTAGGTGCCCATCTGAGCTTTGACTGAGTGCTGATGATTCTCTCCAGAGGAAAGGAATTTCTTCCTGGCCTTCCAGGTCTCTTGGCCTTCAGCACAGGTCCCAGTGCTGCAGCCACCGCCCTGACGCTCTCAGTGATGGAGTTGCCATAATGAACCTGAAAGGCTGAGAATCAAGAGGGAAGCTGGGGATCCCTTCCCTGCAGAGGAGGGTTCCAGTTCTTCCAGCTTCTCTCCTCAGTGTCTACTAACAACTGTCATTTGCTAATGTAAATAATAGTAAATTACTGAGAATTCTAATTATTTTACACAATCTGTTTTTAGCCTATTTTAATTAAATAAAATATGTTACTCTAAAAAAAGAGTGGGTAAATGAGATGATCTGAAATATTTCTGAAGATGTAAACTTGAAAGCTGAAGGAAGTTTGTATTATCCATGAAATGAGCTGGATTATTTAAAAACACAAAGGCATGAAGATAGTCCAAAGGAATAACTGTTTAGGATGACAATGATGGTTCACTTCAAAATGATGACATCATGAAAAACTGTCAAAAACAATGCAAAGTCCAAAGCAAATTATTTTGATGTCACATTCTTTCTCTACTATTTATGTATCTCTTCCTTTCATTAGATCAGTTAATATAATATAGAGGAAAGTTTATTAAAGAAGCACTATCCAAATGTAAGGTGTTGTTGCTGTCATAAATTGGAATTCAGTCTTAGTTTTAAAGTGATTTTCTCAGGATAACAAATATAGGACTAGGATACTAACTGTAGACTACTCTGCTCCTTGACCTTTTCTGGTTTATTAATATAATTAAGTTCTGGGAATTAACTTCCCTTCATGTCAGAGTGTGTTATAATTTATAGCACAGTTTTTCTTTTGGAAACTTCCATTTGCTGATGATTAAGTACACAATGTTGCAGTCATTTATATAGGCAGCTGAGAAGAATTCACAAGGAGACTGCAAAATCCAAACTGCATCTGGGTCATTTATTCTATAACATTGTCTCAGGTAATTATTCTGCTCTTGCACAGAGCATTTAGAGCATGGAAAATAACTAGGTTTACTACTGTTGTAGTAACAATCTCAAGTTGTTCAATGTTCAACTTTTTTAAGACACAGAATTCTGTCATTAAAAAATACATTGACTTGTCTTTTCTCATTTTGCTCTCAATGTAGGCACTTCCAAAACATGAAGAAGAAATGTATTTGACCTTGAAATCAGGTGCTAGAAAAATAGCCTGTCTAAATGTTACTTTTCACCTAAAATATTATATTACAGGGTTGCTCAATGGCACGGCTATAATAAAGAATCTGCCATCATTTTTTTTAGCTCCTAGTTACACAGGCTTTTAACTTCTTTAAAAGTCATTCCAAGGATCTTCAATTCCACTGCCAGTTCAGGAAAGAAAACACACACACATACACATACATGGGTGGTTATCTATTCAGTTTTTAGTTTTTAACCCACATAGCTTTCCAAATCCATTTTTGTAAAAACATTAAGTCCTTGATTCAAGTAATAAATGAGAAGTTACTAGCATGATCTAAGTCTTAACGGAGATGATAGGGATTAGGATATAGTCCAGTGACCACTGAGGCTGATATTTGAGCCCAGCTTTGTCACAATGAAATGCACAACCTTGAGGAAATCCCTTTACTTCTTAAGGCTTCTAATATCCCAGCTAAAATGTGCTGTTGCACTTGATAATGTTTACAGTCCTTTAATTTTTAGTTAGGACTTTAGTGGAATAGCATAAACATGGAAAGTCCTGGACTTCCCTCTCTGATGATTGATCCGAAAACCACATTTGCAGTCTCTTCAATTATTTGCTATTATCAAGTAATTATCAGAGTTTTCCTATCATATACTCTTTGTGCAGGGGATTAAAATCTAGTGAAAGAATGTATGTGAAACGTCAATAGTGAATGCTACATTCTTATTCCTCATTGATGATTTTAGTTTTAGTAGTAAATGACAGAAATCCACTCCAGAAGTTTTAGCAGAAAAGTCATTTATTAAAGTCTACTGTGAGCACGGCTAAGGACAACTTACAGTTCAGAACTGCTCTGTGGAATTGTGAGTACCACTGCTTTTGGCACAGGAAGCAGAATTCTCACCACCATTGCTGTACTCTGCACCCTATCATTAGAGCTACTGCCACAGATGCCTCTGAAGTAGAGGTCTCTGCTGCCAATGTGGCTTAATCCTGCAAGCATCTACTTTATTGCATTGATGCTAATCTGTAGGTGCAACAACTGATTTTAAGCCTAAGTCATGTACCTGAATCCTGGCTTCACAGTAAATTGGGAAAGATATTTTGAGAGATCCAAGATGGCCGATTGGAGAGATCCAAGATGGCCGATTAACAACAGCTCAGGATTGCAGCTCCCAGTGAAAGTGCAGCGAGCAGTGGACGCCGCACTTTCAGACGAATTTTTGTTGCCCACAGACTGGGAGATTCCCGGTGAAGGAGCCACACAGGATGCCAGCGCGACTTTTTAGGCTGGCGCGGCTATTTTGCCGGCGCCCTGGCACGGCGCTTCTCGGTGCGGAGTATACGGGACGGGGTGCCCTTTGAGTCTGGCTCGGCTGGTCCCATCCCCACAAGGAGACCAGCAATTGGAAGTACTGAGGACTGAGAGTTTCACAGTAAGCACAGCTGAACCCGGGAAGGTCCAGCCCTGCCGGGAAGGGGCGTCCGCCAAAGGAAAACTAAGAAACAGAAAAAACTTCATCACCAACAAGCCGGACGTCCACTCAGACCCAATCTGAAAGTCGGCAATAACAAAGACGACAGGTGGATAAATCCACAAAAATGGGAAGAAACCAGTGCAA